>SNQJ01S0217066.1:0-15425 GCA_010110895.2 Picea sitchensis | reverse complement strand
GTCATCTATACATTTTTCCAACAATGCATCATATACCAATGGAACCACATCGATCCATCTTCATCATGTATCAATGACAACTCATTGATCCATCTTCAGCTATGCAGTCTCATCAAGGAAAATACATATTATATTACATCAATCATCAATAAATCAATCATTTGACATCAATCACTTGACATCAATCAATGACATCAATCAATCAAACCATTGGCATTAATGACAACATGATCCAACATCAAAGAGAGGGAAAATCCAAAATCTAGAGGAGAGTAAAAAACAAATGGTAAAATGAAATTTTGACCTATTTCAATATTTGATAGGTTCATTTTGATATTTTCTCCTTATTATAAAGTCATGTTTTGGGTTTTTAATCATTTTTTCGAAGAGTTGCTAATGCCTTATGCCCAGAACAATGTGTTTTTACAGGATTTCAAGCAACGTCTTTAGGTAACCTTGTGACACTAATGAGCATAATCTTTTCTCTTTCTCATGCTCACTAAAACATGAGAATCTAATCGAGTAGACTTTTATGACTTTTTCAGACTCATAAAAGTTATACGAAAAAGGAAAACCTTGGAGTCATCTTTAAGCTCTTTTCAGACTCTCTAAATATGAAAAGATTGTTGAGTGATCTTGCTTCCTTTCACGCTCATTAAAATGTTTCGAAAGGACGTCTTCTGAGTAACAATTTATCTCTTTTTCGGACCTTAGGGAATAAAAATTACGAAAAAGGACAACCCTAGAGTTTCCTTAAGTTCTTTTCAGACTCTCTAAACATGAAAAACCACCGAGTTTTTCTTCTCTGGACACGCTAAACTACGCATTGAAGGGCCCATTTTGGAATGAACTATTACTTCTTCCAGTTCGTTAAAAAATGAAAGGGGAGCTTATTGAAGGTGAGTTATATCGAGCATGTGTTATCCTCCTGGAGCTCATTAAATTAAAATGAGGTACTCATCTATCTGGATGGGGGAAAAATTGAAGGAAGTCGGTCAAGTTTCTTGATAAATTTTGTAAACAACTCTTGCAGTCGCCCTTGAACACGAAATTTGTTTTTAACCTTTGCCCTGAACACTTGGAAAATCTGCTAAACCTCTGCACTGAAGTAATCCAATGAGTTTTTCCACTTCTTTGAGTCATCTGAAAAATTTCACAGCACCCACTGCATTATGTTTCTGTCCACTCTATGTTTATACTTCCAAGTCTCATGTCATGCCTCAGTGATCAAGGGAAGTATCCACCTCAAGAGTCAACCATCTATAAAATTACCAGTTTCCATACCCGTGTCAGTCCATAATTAATTCGCTATATATCATCAATTTTTGTATTAGTTTCATGTCGATGATGGGGGATACATCAATGCCCTCCTTCAACGAGTGTTTTCCTGTCGACTTCAACACATCATCTGAGAATCAGACTTAGAAATCAGTTAGTACCTTGGGACTTGCATGCCTCAATTGCAGGCCTCCTCACTTCCAACAGTGGGCTTACATCACTGACCTCTGATTGGATGACTCCACGAATGTTCGGCCTCAACTCACTAATGCATACCCCCTACCTCTGCCTCGGTAGGGTCTGTTGACCTCCCGGTCAAGGATCATTCTTCTCTCTATCGAGATGAAGAAACTCTTCGATTCCTTGCTAGAATCCCATTAACAAATCCACAGGTCCTTTATGAAACTCCACTTGTGTGACTAAGCACCGAGCGCAAGGCTCACCTCCCCGTGACCACAGGAAACGACCGCATGTCTACACAAAAGGCGTGTCACGATTTCATGTTTCGTGGCTTTACGAGTGAGCCAAAACTAACTCCCCAACTCCCAAAACCCCGAAAAGAGATTAACGGTCCCTAGCTCCTCCCTTGGCCTCCGTCCATGTGACCTTTCATCATGACCCGGGGCTAAACTCTCAAGTGCATCGGGATTTCATGTATCGATAATTCCTAATGTGAATCACCTATGTTCCCTCAACTCTTGAAATGCCGATATTTCAGAGCTCTCAATCCAATGGTCCTGCTTTCCCCACGATCTGACGGCTCAGATTGCGTCGGGATTTCGCGTATCGGGACTTCGCGTATCATGAAGTTGAAAGACTTTCCACCTCCTTTCTCCCAATCCCCGAAATGCCGAAATGTCGATATTTTCCATGGACAATCAACAGTCCAGATCTCTCCTTGATCAACGACTTGGATCTTTTTGCGAGTTTTCATTTCGCGAGTTTTCACAAAATTTCCCTTTGACTTCTTCAAGTCACGAGTCAGCAAAATGTTGATTGCTTGCCATGTGTCCCTCCCAATGGATGGTTAGGATCATTGTGGCTCTTTCCCTTGCAAATATTCCTATGTATGTGGATTTCTGCCATGTTTCCTTTTCGATGGATGGTCTCGATGATGTCAGGACTTCGCGACTTCGCAAGTCGGCTCTCCTCCCGTGCACTCTAAAGGAATAAACCTTGTGCACTTCCTCCGGATCCAACGACTATTGGTCCACGCGCTTCCAGATCCAACGTCTCAGACCTGTCTCTCTTGCATGATCTCCTGTGCATCTAGACATGAGTTCAACGGTCCATGTGACCTCCTCTGCAGCTGATCTAATAGTTGCCAACACTCCTCCTCCCGAGCTTTCAATTTCTTCCTGACTTGGAAGATTCCCAATCATTTAAAAGGCCTCGAACTTTTATTCCTCTGCGAGCCCTGTGACTTTGGGTCGAACTTTTATTCTTCTGTTGCTGCATCTGTAACACATTATCTGGCCTCAACTGGGCTTCTCGGTAGGAATATCCGAATTCCCCCAATGATTAGAACACTCCTCTAATCTTCCCTCTCTGTCAGCACTCCTTGCTGATTTGAACTCACCTCTAGGTTCATGAGACTATCAGACAGTCTCATCTCCTATCCCTTTCCCACCTAACAATCTGGGATTTTTTCCCTGCCCTCCTGGCAGTCTATGAGATCCTTCTCTAATCTCTTCTCCTCATCATCACTGAGATGTCTTCTTATCTCTGGTTCACACATGTGAACTATCTCCTCTTCAGCTCTGAGGATTTCGACATACCTCAACCACATTCTCAATAGATTTTGATATCCTCTAGCCAAGAATTTATGAATGGGCCACTTCACCTTCTTCTTCATGGGTCACTCATATACCCAATGCACTTTTGCATCCTACTGCATTTTAAATGCAAGCTTATCCATTTGTGCCCTTATCTCGCTGAGCTCTCGGCCTATCTCAACCTTACTTCTCTGTTGGTAGTCTTCTCTTGGACCACGTTCATGGCCTTCAGTATCCATCTTCTTCCTCTCAGGTTTCAACCCACTTGGCTGTCAAATTTCTACTTCTTTCTTGCAAACAGATATCCACGCATAGAGCATCAACACCCTATCTTCATCTCCTGATACCACTTGATGGTATCAAACTGTATCTTATTTACGCTGCCTCCCTCTTCCTGAAATCTACAGATAAAGAGTGGATCTGATACCACATGATGGTATCAACTATCTCTTGTTTGGTGTCTTCCCTCTTCGTCTTACATAAATCAATTTTGTGCAGGCTCTAATACCACATGATTGTAGACCCCCTACCTCTGCCTCGATAGGGTCCATTGACCTCCTGTTCAAGGATCATTCTTCTCTCTATCGAGGTAAAGCAGCTCTTTGATTCCTTGCTATAATCCCATGAAAAAATCCACGGGTCCTTTATGAAACACCACCTACGTGACTAAGCACGAAGTGCGAGCCTCACCTCCCTGCGACCACGGGTTGTGACCGCATGCCTACACAAAAGGCGCGTCGCGATTTCTCATGTTAGGGCTTTACGAGTGAGCCAAACCTGACTCCCCGACTCCTGAATCCCCGAAAAGAGCTTAACAGTCCCTAGCTCCTCCCTTGGCCTTTGTCCATGTTACCTTTCATCATGACCTGGGGCTCAATGCTCTAGCACGTCGAGATTTCACGTATCAAGAATTCTTGATGTGAATCACCTCTGTTCCCCTGACTCCCGAAATGATGATATTTCAGAGCTCTCAATCCAATGGTCTTTCTTTAACCATGATCTGACGACTCAGATCGCATCATGATTTCGTGTATCGGGACTTCGCGTATCGTGAAGTCGAAAGACTTTCCACCTCCATTCTCCCGATCCCTGAAATGCCGAAATGTTGATATTTTCCTTGGACAATCAATGATCCAGATCTCTCCTTGATCAACGGCTTGGATCTTTTTGTGAGTTCGTGTTTCACCAGTTTTCATGAAATTTCCCTTTGACTTATTCAAGTCACGAGTCAGTGAAATGATGATCGCTCGCCACACATCCCTCTCGATGGACGGTTAGGATTTTTGCGGCTCTTTCCCTTGCAAATATTCCGACGTACATGGATTTATGCCACGTGTCCTTTCCAATGGACGGTCCCAATTGTAAGTTTTAAACATGTGAAGTAAAGAAATGCATATAGATTCTTAAGAAAAACAGAATTTAATCGATCGCTCATACATAGAGTACACAAAGATTTTATACCGAAAACCCTCAACTGGGAAAACCTTTCTTATATTCATCATATCGAATTTCACCATTCACCATACAATATATACAATGTTTTTAGGTGTTCCGTAGATACCAAAAACCTAATCCCTTAATCCGAGATTAATTTAGTAAACCTCTAAAAATAGCAAAATCCGCTAAAAATAGAAAAAACCGCCCAAAAAAGAAATTTCGGGGCGTTTCCCCGAACGCTGCATGTAACCGGGGGGGCGGGTGCATACCTATCCCCCCTGGGACCCCACTAGGAAAGTGCTTGACACACATGACACAAAGGACACTACTAGAGGGATCATCAGGTGTAGTTGTCGAATCTGACGTGCCCACACACACACATGCAAAGAATATAACACATACCCAACACCGATGATGTCGGGACTTCGCGACTTTGCAAGTCGGCTCTCCTCCTATGCACTTGAAAGGAATAAACCTTGTTCACTTCCTCCGGATCCAATGACTATTGGTCCATGCACTTCTATATCCAACGACTCAGACTTGTCTCTCTTGTGCGCTCTCCTATGTGTCTGGACGTGAGTTCAACGATCCATGTGGCCTCCTCTGTAGCTGATCTAATGGCTGCCGATGCTCCTCCTCCTGAGCTTTCAATTTATTCATGACTTGGAAGATTCCCAATCACTACAAGGGCCTCGACCTTTGATTCCTCTGTGAGCCCTATGACTTGGGTCTCACCTGCATTCTGAAAACGCTACCCCTCCTAAGCTTTGGGACTTGGGATAAGTCCACTCCCGCACACTCCTCATGTTTTCTCTCCTGGGTTTTGATTGCTCCAAAACCTCGAAGGGTTTCTAGATCTCTGCAACTCTTTGCAGGATCCTTGCACACTATTGTGCTATCCTCCCTGAGATTTTCTGCGGCTTGGACCTCGAAGTGTCTCAGCCTGCTGCTTCTTTTTGTTGGAACTTTGTGCACAAAGGCACTATTCCTCCTGAGCTTACGAACTTGAAACAAGTTCACTTTGTGTGTTCTCCTTGCGCTCGACTGGCCTTCAACTAGTTGTCTTCAACACTTCGTCTGAGTGTTAGCCTGGTGCACTCCTTGCACAGGTTTTCTTCCCATGTGATCAACAACTCTGTCTTCCTCCTTGAGCTTCAACTGCTTGGACCTCAAAGGTCTATGTCTCTTTTGTCCCTCGAAGAGATGCAAGTTCCCCCTTGGCAACTTATGCTCAAGCACTCCTTGTTGAGCCAACAGAGTATTCAGTAACTCTGTAAGTGTCTTCTCCTTGACACTTCTCTTATCTCAGAACTGAAATAGATTTCTTCTCGTGCACTCTTTTCACTCGCTCGATGCCCACCTGGCAGAGCTTTACAAAATTCTTAGTGATTTTGTCCCCCTGTGCCTTCCTCGACACAGTCTTCACCTCCAAGGTGTTCAGTAACATTGAGGCTTCTCCCTCCAGTTAATGATTCCTCCGGTGCACCCTCTTGGCACGTTCTTTCCTAAATTCCGCAGAACTCAGATATGCACACTTGCACTGGCTTACAAAGTCCTCAACACTTTGTCATGCAACCCCTTGCATGAAACCACAAAGAACCCAGACTAAAATCAGAAAACTCACATACAAATAATTATATCTATTCCTACAGATGGAACCTAACATACATCTACAACATACACACATAAAATCATAAAAAGACATTCGTTCAAATACACATAAACACATATAGAATCTCATGTAGGAAAAACTGCTCTTTGTATTAATCTCAGAATATTTGTACAAAAGTTACAAAATCTTGGAATGCAATAGAGTCTTGGCTCTCTCTCTTCTCTTCCTCAAAAAAATAATGAATCTAGATACAAAAATATTTTTACAGAAGAGGGGCTCCTCAAGCTCTTCCCTCCAAGCTACCTACTCTCATTAATATTACATTGAATTACATTCAATGGATGTCTAGTCCGGATCGGATCTATATCTCCATCCTTACAAACATTTAATTGTAATTCAAATCTTGAATACGAGAGGGTTGTCGACTCTCCCTTCATTGAATGCACGTTGAATGTGTTGGCTGGCTAGAGCATTGCTGACGTGAAGCAATGCTCCTGCATCACTCACTCATTCTCATTCACTGGATTGTACTAGGGTACCTTGGGAGCCATTGACATCACTAGTGATTTCCCTCGCACTTGTTAACGGTTCACTTCAATGACCGGTAATCAAGTGGTTTCTACCATGTTCGACATCAAGACATCTATTCACATGGTTATATTCGTACTACATTGGGATTGGGATAAAGACCCTAGGTTGAGCATTCATTATGACATCTACTTTTCCAGGCTGTGAAGGAAATCATTTGAACATGCTAATACTTATTATGTCACATAGATCCACGTTGTATTGGTATGTAGCTATGTCTTATCATCTCATAGCTCCATTGTGTATTTTGCATGGCTACGATCCGTCCATGTCATGAAAGTATGGATCAACATTGTATCACTGGTGGCCATACCCTTAGTCAATATCATCATGGATCCATAGTGTATTTATTGGAGGCCATACCTTGAGTCATTTATTTCCCAAGCATAGGTATGCGTTCCTTGGGATTGGAACACATGTTAACATTTGTTTGATGGTTGTCTATATATTCTACTAGGTTCTCCATCTCCATACCCTTGCTTTGAAAAATCTACAAAGCGTTTCGATCATCATTTTTCACCTTCTGAATTCACACTTTGGGGGGCAATCTGTTACACGTCAAAATTCCTCACTTCAATAATGTCACATTTTGATTGTCGCAAGTGTCACAGTTTTGTCACAAGTGTCATAAATGTCACATTTTCGTTCTGCGTGTGTCTCATTGCGAACGACACCATGGAAACACTTGATACATCCTATAGAACATGTTAGAAGAATAAGCCACATCATTTTATAGACTAAACAAATTTTTTTTTCTACGAGAATTGGTCATCTTGAAAAATATTTGGAATATCAACGCTCCCCTGCTCATATGCAGGGAGCGCTAGTGCTCTCTGTCTGTCTAGCAGGGAGCGTTGTAGCACTATGTTTCCCATTGTAAAGGAGCATCGATTGGTTGAGAAAATCATGGGAATAAATCCATCTTTTCTCTAAAGACATCTAGGGATGATTCGAGTTGGTTTGGCTTGAATCTAACCCTTAGGCTACATCTAAGGGAGATGCCACAACTGATGGAGTCATATCCTCAACTAATCCCAAATATAACCAAGGTGGTTGGGCCTCCCAAAGGCTATAAATGGAGGCATTCTCATGGTGAACAAGGAGGAAAAAATCAACAAAAGCATTGTTAATTTGATCGTGGATCTTTAGAGAAAGGAGTTGGAATAAGAGGATTTGGATAAGTTGTTGCAACACCATCCATGATTGTAAGTGTCTCTTTCAATTTATCATAAATATACTTGGCCTATTAACTTCTAGTTTGTGTATATATTACATATTCTTGTATATTGTATATGAATTTGTTTAATCTAATATGGTAGAGTAGGAGTTTCCTTGGTTCTCCTTGTTGTCTGTGATTTTGTATGTGCTGTGTGAAAGAGTTTGGACATCAAGCTTGAATTAGAGTAGCGAGGCCAAACACTGAAAATAGGTATGATCGCCTTTTCCCCCTTCTCTCTTTTTGTCTAGTTAGACAAATATCAAAGGGATGTTAGTGTCCATTTGTATCTTTTTGCCTTGGTATTAGGGGTCTATAATCCAAGGGGATATTCCCCTGTCCACAGGGGAATTATTCCATAACAGCATGACAAGGCATGGCATGGCATGGCATGGATAGGAAATAAAAGGCACGGGATGGCATGGCATGGCAAGGCAAGTCAAGGCATGGCATGGCATGAAATGACATGGCATGGAAAGGTGAGGCAAGGCATAACAAGACATGGCATGTCATGGCATGGAAAGCCAAGGCATAGAATGGAAAGGAAAGTCATGACAAGGAAAGGCAAGACAGGGCATGACATCAAATGACATGGAAAGGAAAGGAATGGCATGGAAAGGCATGGCATGGCATGGAATGACAAGGAATGACATGTCAAGGAAAGAAATACCATACCATACCATGGTATTCCTTTCCTTTCCTTCACTTTTCTTTCCTGGCCATACCATGCCTTTCCATGCCACGCCATGCCACACCTTTCCTTAGCATGCCTTGTTGTGCCATGCCTTGCATTCCCTTGCCTTGCCATGATATTATTTTCCTTGCATTTCCTTGCCTTGCCATGATATTATTTTCTTTACATTTCCATGCCATGCCATGCCTTGCCTTCACTTGCCTTTCCATGGCAAGGCAAGAAAAGGCATGGCATGGCATGGCATGGAAAGGAAAGGCAAGTGAAGGCAAGGCAAGGCATGCCATGGCATGGAAAGGAAAGGAAAGTGAAAGAAAGGCATGGCATGGAAAGGAATGGCATGGCATGTCATGGCATGGCGAGGCAAAGCATGGCATGGTAAGGAAAGGCATGGCATGGAAAGGAGTGGTATAGAAAGACAAGGCATGGTATGGCAAAGCAAGGTACGTGAAGGTAAGGAAAATGAAGGCAAGGAAAGACATAGCATGGAAAGGCAAGGCATGGCATGTCATGGCATGGAAAGTCAAGGATTGGAATGGAATGGCATGTAAAGGAAAGGCATGGAAAGGAAAGACATGGCATGGAAAGGCATGGCATGACAACGCAAGGCAGGGAAAGGCATGGCATGGCATGGCATGGAAAGGTAATGAAAGGAATGTCATGGCATGGCATGGCATGGCATGTAATGGTATGGCATGGAATGGAAAGGTAAGGCAACACATGGCATGGACAGGAAAGGAAATGCAAGGCATGGAATGTCATCGCAAGGAAACACATGGCATGTACAGGAAATAAAATGCAAGGTATGGCATGCCATGGCATGGAAAGACAAGGCATGGCATGGAAAGGAAAACCATGGCATGTTATGGTTAGGAATTCATGGATGATCATTGATTTACCTCGTAAGTGTTCTTTCTAAATGGTTGATGGTTATTTCTTGAATGTATTAAATAAATGTTTTATCAAAGTGTTGATACTGCATGTTATATTGTATTCTTCTTGAATTAATCTTGTCTTGAAACCCTCAATTTCATGGTTAGATTAGGACTTACCCTCAATTTCCAACCTTCTTAACTTGATGTCTAGGGTTTAATTATCATCTTTCACCCTTAGAATACATCTTGAGACATTTTATTACATTTTTGTCATAATTTTCATCCCTTTAGGGATTGATGTCTTGACTATTCTAGGGATTTCATGTGCCATATTCCATTGCAACAAGATTTTTTTTTATCTAAACTCTACTTTAGGCTTTCATTTTAAGCCCCCTTTCATTGCATGATTACCTATTTTAAGGGTTGTTATATTTTTCCTGTTGTAACTTGTCATATTGTTGAAGTTAAACATCTTAATCACAAGTTTTATAACAACTATAGTTTCCTTGTTGACTTTTGGTGTTTGGGACTTATCATTGACTTGTTTGAACTTAGTTAATATCATTTATTGGGTTGTCAAGAAATGGCATGAAAATGACATGCCATGGAATGGCTTGGAAAGGCATGGCAATGACATAGCATAGCATGGAAATGGCATGGCATGGCATGGAAATGGCATGGATTGGCAATGACATGACAAGGAAAGGAATGTAATGGCATGACATGGAAAGGAAAGGCATGCAATGACATGTCATGTGTTAGGTAACTAGTTATGTAACTAGAGAGGTAGTGGAGGCCATCCAATGTAAGGTGGACTAGGTCCACTATATTATTAAATAAGGCCCACTATGGTAGTTAGATATAATAAATGGGTAGTTAGATATAATAAATGTAAGAGGACTTCTTAGAAGGTTCTTCTTCTAGAATATTTCTCCTCTAGAATGTTCTTAGGTGATGGTAGCACTATATAAATGGGTTCAAGCAATGTAATGGGATATGAAGATAATTTTTGTGTTTGGAGTTGAATTTCAATAGGAGGTTTCCCCCTCGAAGAGGAAAGTGCACATGAGAGGATCCCTTCCATAATAGGATCCATTGTATGGTGTTCCCTACCTCAAGGGTTTTGATATAATAAAGTGGTGGTTTTCTATATTTTTCCATATATCTTGTGTGGTGATTGTATTCAGATATATTTGGTACTATTGTGGTATTTTGTATTTAGGTATTTGGTACTTAACATCACGGCAATGCAAGGCATGACATGGCATAACATGGAAAGGAAAGGCATGCAATGACATGTCATGGAAGGGAACTGCATGGCATGGCATGGATTCGAAAGGCATGTCATGGCATGGCATGGAAAGGCAGTGCATGACATGACATGGCATGGATATGCATGGAATGAAAAGGAAATTCATGCAATGGCAAGGCAAGGCATGGCATGGAAAGGCAAGGAAAGGCATGGAATGGCAAGGAAATAAATGGAATGGCAAGGAAAGGCATGGCATGGAAAGGCATGGCAAGGTAAGGAATGGCATGGCAAGGCAAGGCATGGCAAGGCATGGCATGGAAATGGCAAGGAAAGGAATGAAGTGGAATGTCATGGAAAGGCAAGGAATTACATGGCATAGCATGGAAAGGCATGTCATTGAAAGGAAAGGCATGCAATGACATGTCATGGAAGGGCAAGGCATGCCATGGCATGTCTTGGAAAGGCATGCCATGGAAAGGAAAGGCATGGAATGGCATGACATGGAAAGGCATGGAATGGTATGACATTGTTGGTTGTGGAGCCTGATTTTCTTCCTAATTGATATGACATGGTCATGCAAGGCATGACATGGAAAGGCCTGAAATGGCATGGAAAGGCAAGGAAAGCCATGGAATGACAAGGAAAGCCATGGAATGGAATGGAAATACATAGAATGGTATAGAATGGAAAGGAACGAAAAGGAAAGGCATGACATGACAAGGCAAGGCATGCAATGCCATGGCATGAAAAGGCATTACATGGCTTGGAAAAGCAAGGCATGGCATGGCATTGTTGGTTGTCGAGCCTAGTTGTCTCCCTGATTGATATGAAGGTATGCCTCGCCCCCTTATACCAGGGGTTTAAGGGTTGGACCCTTAATGAAGGGGGTCTGGGGGGGTATTACCCCCCTAGCTGGGGGCATGGGGGCCAGTGGCCCCCCGAGGAAAATTTTGGGAAAGTTTCCTTGTAAAATATTGTAATTTAGTAGTCAATCTAGACCATTCATTATAAGGTCATAGATATGACGGTAGAAGTTATGTTATAGTTTTCCCCCAAAAAAGGAAACCCATTTTTTTATGATTGTATTATATCGAGGCTATGTATGAGAGGGAATATTGTATTCTGAGAAAGGATAATGAAAGATAAAGAAGAAGAAGTTACAATGGGTGTGTTGTAGGTTGTATCCTTTCATTTTCCAGATAATAATGAAGGAAGGACCTGGAAATTTCTCTGGTGGATGTAGACCACACTGGGTGAACCAATTATACCCATGTCTCTACTGTATTGTGTATATTTTGTGTTTTATTTCTGTATTTGTTTTTATTTTATTGCTCCACGATCTTATTTTTCTAACAACTGGTATCAGAGCAAAAGGTAACTCACAAAAAAAGAGGGTTCCTAGTTCGAGTGGGAGCAATGGAACAAGATGGAAATTTTAAGGTCGAGAAATTTAACGGCCAAAACTACCAGTTACAGAAGATGAAAATGCAAGGATATCTATATCAGAAGGATCTTTTCCTACCATTGGGCCGAAAATCAAAGTAGCCGACGAGTATGAAGGATGAAGAATGGGAGATTGTTGACAGAAAGGCACTGGGAATGATACTACTATGTTTGGAAACATCGGTGGATTTCAATATTTCAAAAGAAAGGACAATGAAGGATCTAATGGAGGCATTGGATAAATTATATGAAAAACCCTTGGCCTCCAATAAAGTATTTCTATTGAAGCAATTATTTAATATGAAGATGTAAGAAGGTGGGTCTGTTGCCTATCATTTAAATGAATTTAATATGGTTACTAATCAACTAAGTTCTGTAAAAGTGGACTTTGATGATGACGGTAGGTCTCTTCTAATCTTATGTTCATTGCCATAAAGATGTAACAACTTGGTCATGGTTATAAGAAATTATGTCTCTGGTTCAAAAACTATTAAATTTGATGATGTTGTTGCTGTTATCCTTAGCGAGGAAATGCGATGAAAAAGCACAGGTGAGACATTAGGAAATGTGTTGACTGTGGATAACAGGCGAAGACAAAAGGATAGAGGAAAGGGCTCAGGGAACCATGGGAATTATAGGAAGGGAAGATCCAAATCCAGACTAGGAAAGTTAGAGTGTTGGAATTGTGAGAAAAAAGGACATTTAAATAAAACCTGCAGAGCTCCAAAGAAATAAAGAGATGGACAACATGAAAAAAATCAGGAAGAAAATGTAGTAGGTGATGTCTTATAATATTATTTGATTCTTTATTTAGATAATATTAATTATTCTTGGGTAGTATATTCAGGGGATTTTTTTCATGTCGCAACCCATAGGAAACATTTTCAAGATTATGTTCAAGGTGATTTTGGACAAGTTCATTTGGGTGATGATGCACCATGTAAAATTGTTTGAATGGGTAAGGTACAAATAAAGAAAAATAATGGAAATAAATGGTTGATGAAAGAGGTGAGACATGTTCCAGATCTGAGAAAAAATCTAATTTCAACAGGGTAGTTGGCAAGTGAAGCTTGTATATCTACATCTACATATAAGGTGTGGAAGGTCACTAAAGGATCACTGGTGATAGAAAATGGAGAGAAGGTAGGTACATTGTATTTATGTACTGGTAATGCTAAATCTTCGATCTCTTTAGCTTCTACACGAGTGAATAAAACACTGCGGAATCATAGGATTGGACACATGAGTGAGAAGGGAATGTGGATACTTCACAAAAGGATTTTGTTACTAGATCTTAAACGAATTTATTTAGATTTTTGTGAGCATTGTGTTTATGGAAAACATAAGAGAGTCATATTTCTCAGAATCGGAAAGGAAAAGAAGAGTGAAAAGTTAAAGCTTATGAATATAGATGTATGGGTACTAGCTCTCGTTATTATGTTACTTTTATTGATAATGCAACTAGAAAAACTTGGGTTTATTGCATTTGAAAAAAATCTAATGTTTTTTACATTTTTAAGAAATGGAAAGCTTTGGTTGAGAATGAGACAAGAGAAACGTTGAAGTGTCTTAGATAAGAAAATGGAGGTGAATACTGCACTAAGGAGTTTAATTATTATTTTTTTTACCATGGGATTCAGAGAGAGAAAACAGTTCCAGGAACACCACAAGAAAATGGTGTGTCTTAAAGGATGAACATGAAAATCATGGAACGTGTAAGGAGAATGAGATTGCATGCTGGGTTGCCCTTATAGTTCGAGGAAGATGTTGTAGATACTATTGTTTACTTTTTAAACATACGACCTTCAATCTCCTTGGATGGTGGAATTCCAGAGGAGGCATGGACAGGTAAAAAGGTAAACTACTCATTTATGAAGACTTTCAATTGTGAACCATTTGTCCATATTGATAAATAAAATAGAATAAAGCTTGAGGAAAAACCCAAGAAGTGTACCTTTATTGGATACAGTATTAATGATTTTGATTATCGCTTATGGGATTATGAAAATCAATAGGAGTAGAGATGTGGTATTCAATGAAAAATTCATATACAAAGATGAGTTGCAGGGAAATAAATAGGAAAAGGATAACACATAATACAAAGTGCTTGACGAAATCAAATAAAATGAAATTCCAAAGGTACCAGAAAATCAAAATGTACAACAATAGGAGCAAAAGGCACCTCAAACTCCTTAAAGTGTTGTTAGAATATCTACCAGGTTAAGTAGACCCCCTAAACGATACTCTCCTTCATTCTACTACTTAATGTTGACTGATTCTAGTGAATCAGAAAGTTATGAAGAGGTAGTGCAGGTAGACACTAAAAATAAGTGGGAGAAATGAATGGAAGAGGAAATGGATTTCTTGGTAAATAACTAAACTTGGGACTTGGTTCAGTTGCCTATAGGAAAAAGAGCATTGCAGAATAAATGGCTTTATAGGTTGAACGAAGAAGATGGATGGAAAAAATGGTACAATGATAGACTTGTTGTAAAGGGGTTTGCACAAAAGAAAGGTATAGATTTTGATGAAATATTTTCTCTTGTTGTTAAAATGATCGTTGGACGGGAATTTTGGATGCAACTTTGAGAAATATCCTAAGTGTTGAGGAAATGCACAGTAGCAAAGGAAAGAAGAGAAGGCAGGATTAGAGTGCACGGTAAAGGCGCATTTGGTGGTGCATAAGGAGATAAAACAAGAAGATAAAGAAAGAGAATAAAGAAAGGATATAAAACAAGAGATAAAGTAGGAAAAGAATCATGCAGGTGTGAAAGTAAGAAAAGCAGCATGCAAGTGCAAAGGTAGGAAAAAAATGCATGAACCATGAGTTGTCATGAGTTTTCATAGGGTTTTTATCCCTATTTTGATGTATAAATATGTAAAGGGTCAGGTAGATTAAGAGGATGATAGGTTGTTGAGAGTAAGAGATTAGATTGTTGAGAGAGAGAGAGACTATTCTTGGGGTTTTGGGAGAGATTTTGCAGAGATTGGCCTGCACTACAAAATGGATAGGCTAGATTGGGGATTATTATATGATGTATCTATTGTAAGCGCAGTGTGCAAGCCTCGGATGATTAATACTTGCAGAATAATATAGAATCCAACTGTTGTGGATGTAGCCCTAAGATTGGGTGAACCACATTAATTCTTGTGTCCTTGGATGTGGTTGTTCATGGATGTTATGTTTATGCATGCTTAATCTAGACATGTTTGTTATATAATTGATGCATAATAATAATGGATGTTTCGGTGAATTGT
>SNQJ01S0217065.1:0-15425 GCA_010110895.2 Picea sitchensis | reverse complement strand
GTTCGGGTTTTTTCCCCTAGAAGGCAACCCTCTTTTATGAGGGAAATGTATTGCGGCTATGGATGATGGTGAATATTGTATTCTGAGAGAGAAGACTGTGAGAGAAAGAAGAGGAAGTTACATCGGGTTTTGTTGTAGGTTGTATCCCTTCATTTGCTGGATAATAATAAAAGAAGGACCTGGCAATTTCTTTGGTCGACGTAGCCCACACTAGGTGAACCACGTAAATCTGTGTCTCTCTTGTATTGTGTGTCTTATGTGTTTTGTTTCTGCATTTGTTTTATTTTATTGCTCCGCTATCCTGTTCTTCTAACAGAAATATTATATGTGACAGCAGAGTAAGCTGAAGCACAATCTTCGAAAAGGTATACCAATTGTGATAGTAAATGAAACACACAAAATGAGTAGGTGGATAAAATATTGGACTAGAAAACAATGATTTGGAAATAATGGGCCTTTTTTGAGACTTCCCGCTTTCGAACATTTCCCTCCCCATTTTCTATTTTCCCACTCTCTATTGTCATTTTTTCCCTCTTCTATACTTAACCGAATTCCCCTTTCTTTTTCCCCTCTACTTTCGCTTTCTGGTTTCTTTTCTTAGTCATTTTACCAAAAATTCCTAGGTTCACAGGTTGGCAGACTCACAGGTTCACATTTATACTCATGCTTCTATATCACAAGTCCAACCGACGGCTTCCTCATTCCATACTTAGCCACTTTTTTTATCGTGGGTTCCCGGGTTGGCGGGCTCAAAATTGCACCTCTAGCTTCGGGGGGTTTCGTGATATACAGATTGGATGTTGGACTCCCCCATCATTCCATGTTTCATGTTACACATTTTTGCAGTCAAAAATTCTGAGGCATAAAATTTGACCGTTGGGTCCTCATCTTTCTTGAGTATCCCTTGACACCCTATTTCATATTCCATCTCCTTTGAGACTGTTTGTGACATTCAAAACAAGTATGGACAGTATGTGACATTCAGAACAAGTATTTCATGTACACATGTTTGCATCAGAAAAAGTTGGACTAGTGACATGGCCATGAGCAGTCAATCACTACAAACATCAGCAGAACAACAAGGCCAAAGGTAAATATTTATACATTGTGTTCTTAATATGTTTACCAAACAAATATCCTAGGCTATTTATTCATCCATGCCATGATAAATATGTTGATGTCGTCTACGACACATACTTTGCAGTTCACAAGAATTATTGACAAGCGTAATTGAAACGTCGAACATAGTGCAAGTTCCGCAGACTAAGAGGTCTAGTTACAAAACTCTGGCCTCCATACTTCATCTAAGTTGTGCATCTACGTGTACATTTATGCTAGGAAAAAAGGAAAACAAAAAAATAATGCAGACTACCATTCACATTACTTTTCCTATTCAAAAAATGTTACCAGGTCTAAACTTATAACACCCAATATACTATCGATAGAAGGCTTGAACAACTGTCGAACTAGACAAGTGTTCGTCAGGGACATAATGGTCGTGTATATCACCTACTTGGACAAGGAAAAAAAAACTAGATGCATTGTGCATGTTGACATGACAGACAAAAAATCCATGATGACAGTCACACTGACTATCCCTACACAACTTGTCCAGAAACATGTAGAAAAGATCTTGCCAGGTAATGGGATATCCATTACAAATTTTAATATATTGTTGAAAATAGTATATGACCGTGGTGATTGTGATCGAATTATATCGCTCATCAAAACAAGTATTATGGAAAAAATTCCTGCGATTTGTTCAGAATATCGTTCTGTACCAGACACAACAATCAACCAACTTGCACAGAGCAACAACACTTACCCAATCAGAACCATTGGTGCAACTGTCAGACTCGCGAGAAAACTTGGCTCGCAACACATTCTCCATATAAAAGATGGAGAGTCAAACAACGACAAGGAAATGGTATCATTCTCCATATCCAGTTTTGTCCTTTACTTTCACATGTTCATATATCTCAGTTATTTTACACAACTATTAAATTATTCCATGTTACAGTTGCAATTGTTCGAGACCTATTCAAATTTGTTTTCCTCAATGGAATAACAATTGCATAAAGGGAAATTTCCACTTATTCTCTTCAAAAATATAACAAAGAAAATATATGTTAAAGAAAGGATCTTTCACACAGCCCAAGAAAAATTTATAACAGAATTGCGAATAGACATAGTACAGGATCTCAAGAAACTAACTAGCTCAACAACTATTGTGCATATACATATACAATTCCATCCACACTTTGCTCATAAAAATTGCCTTGATCAATTTTCTGTTGTTTGTTTTGTTGTGCAGTTGTATATTATATTGTTCAATATATTAACTACTATGCTCATGTTCCCAGGTTGAGGGTTTTTTGGTTGCAGCGAATGCGTACTCGACCCTCTTCGAGCATGTATGTGCCAAATGAAACTCTCCTTCTTATGCATATGCTTTAATAAATGATGGTACAATTGATTGTCTATGATGCAGCAAAAAATTCCCTTACATATATAGACATTGTCTCAACGTTTCCATCTGAACCGTCAGCAACACAATTGTACATTGTACAATTAGACAACCTATGTTACAATGTGTGCTTCCTCGGTTAGCAAAATTACCATATGAAGTATACCTACAGAAAAAGAAAAACAATGTCTACATGCTACATGACTTTCAGATCCATAGCAAAATTACATTAAATGAGGACAATGCCATACTGCATATCGGCTGAACCAAAAACAAAATTTTCAGATCAATCATTGGCAGGAAATGAAACAATCTCATGTGTATTTGTCCATGCTACCCAATGAGGATATGAATAGAGTTTTGCAATGCTATGGAAAATTGAACTAGAAGTGCATAAGATTGTTCATTCCAAGAATGAGAAGCATGAGGACAAACCCCATACAAAGTATCCAACTATGAATAAATCAGGTCCATCCTTTGAACTGTCAAACTGGCTTGATCCTCTAAATGGAACAATCAAGCATTTCTAATAATATTGGAAATTTGACATTGTTAGAACTGGTAATGATAGAACATAGTACTATCAAAGGAAAATATTCATAGTGATCTTGCTTCATGGTAAAATAGTTATCGACAAATTTCTTGGTGCCCAATTGGGGATTTGGTTATAGATGGGATACAATGCCCAATATCCGCTGGTTTTTAGTTATCTTGTGTTTGACAGACTTTTGTTCATGTTCTTTCATGATGTAGTTCAAGGTTCTCATGGGCCTGATTTATGAATTGTGGTTGGATGATACATTCAAGATCTTAGCGGTCTTTCTATGATCTTACAGAATATACAAGACCTACTTTTCCTTTTAATGTAAGCTCTGTGAAGCAAATGTAATATGTAGCTCATTTTAGTACTTTTACTTGATCGATGAAATTAGCAAAATTCATCTTCAGAAATATTTTGAAATAAAAGGATATATGTTATGTTAAGTCCAATGGAACTATCATATCAACCACACAAAATTAAAATTAAAATTTGTCATTGTTATACTTATGGTGAAGTTGACAGTACAATAATTTTACTTGAACATCCCAAAATTGATTTTCCTGTAGCTTTTTTATGCTTCTCTTATGCAGACACATCCTGGAAAGTATAAGCATGACTCACTTTATATATTCCTTGATTGAAGAGTTTGTTCACCTGTTTAATGTACTTCATAGTTACTGTTAAGACCATCAATGGGGATTTGTTAACACCAATTCCCGCTTCCGAGAATTGCCTTCCCCTTTCTTTTTTTCCCTCTACTTTCCCTTTCTGGTTACTTAGTCACTTTTCGAAAAATGTCTAGGTGCGCGGGTTGGTAGATACACGTGTTCATATTTCCACTGATGCTTTTATATCATGATTCCGACCGACCACTTCCCCATTCCATATTCAGCAACTTTTTGGATCGCTGGTTCCCGCGTAGGTGGGCTCAACATTGTGTTTCCATTGTTCTGTCGCCTGCAAACAACACCCGGACTTCCCCGATATACAATTTGACAGCCAAATTCCCCTTTATTTTTCTCCTTTACTTTCCCTTTCTATTTACTTAGTCATTTTTCTAAATATGTCTCATTATTTTATATCACGAGTCCGACCAACCGCTTCCCCATTCCATACTTGGCTACTATTTCGATCGGTGGTTCCCGACCAGGCTTGCTCAACATTGCGCTTCCATTGTTATGCGACCTACAAATAGCACCCGAGGTTCTACGATACACAAATTGACTGCCGAAGTCTGTCATTATGCCTTGTTCCATGTTACACATTTTGCAGTCAAAATTTCATAGACATGCAATTTGACCATCGGGCCCTCACGTCTCCTGAGTATAACTTGTGACCCTGTTTTGAAGCCTAACCGACTGCTTTCCATACTTGGCCATTTCTTGGAATCTCTTTTGTGGGTTGGCGGGTTCGCGAAATGTCCAATGCTTAATCATTCTTTGCCATCCCCACCAGCTTCACACTTCTTTCTAGATATGCAATTATTAAGCTTTAATGTTAATATCTCATCCTGCAGGAACTGTTAATATTGTCATTAATGTCCGAAAGGCTCGAGGAGATCTATCATTAATACAAATTAAACTAATATTTGCAGAGGGTTGTGTTATCCCTTCCGAGTGTTCATTTCAATCATCATGGAATCTCTTTCACGCATCGTCTGGTTGGCCGCTTCACGAAATCTCCAATCCTTAATCGCTCTTCGTCGTCACCCCCACCTTCGCACTTTTTTTCTAAGTATGCAATTAGTAAGCTTTAATGGTAACAACTCATTATGCACAAATCGTAGAGATTGTCATTGATCAGCAAAAGGCTCAAGGAGATATCCCATTGATATGCATTAAACCACGATTTTTGGAGGGTTATATTATTCCTTCCAAATGTTCATTTCAAACATCATCTGGAGAAAACAGACATTCTCGTTAACTTATGGAAGCAGTTCGACAACAGTTCTGTCCAGATACAGTAAACACCTTTGGGCATGATGACCATAACTTCCAGTGGTCTAGGGAATAATCTTACTACTCATCTCCTTTCACCCAAAAGAAAAGAAGGAGATGGTCCCTTGGTTCTCTGAGAAATATATTTCAAGACAAATAATTCCAAGGTAACCCCCCCTGTTCAGACAACCCGCCCCCCTACGTTGATGGTCGGCGCAGAGGTTGATGCGGTCGATTTCGAGCCAGAAGAAGATGATCTGATGGATGATGATACGAAAATGGATGATGGCAATGCAGATGTTGTTCCCACTCCGACGCCCAAATTGAAATCCACCATAATGGGGGGGACTTCCCGACTCAGCGATGGCGGCCCTGACAAGACCAAAGGAAGGGGTTTAAGAAAATAAATCGACGTTGAATGCAATATCTGCTTTGTGGCTCAAGAGTTTGACACTCTCAGCTTGGATGGCGATCCTGGCCCTCAAAGATGGATCATTTCCTTTAATTTTTAGGGTTTTGGATTGGGTTTGGATTAGTCCTTGTTGCAGCATGTGTCCCTAAAGCCTTTGACTGTAAGGAAATGGTATCTTGGTGTGCCGAGAGATATATTTCAAGCCAAAGAATTATTCAATTTTGGGACCACTCTTCTGTTCTCTAGAGATACAATTAACATCTTAGTGGGTGAGTACCATAACTCCCAGTGGTGCAAGGCATATTCCTACTACTCATCCCCTTCAGCCAAGAACGAAGTAATTTGGACCTCCGAAATTACTCGTGCAGCCTGTGTCCCTGAAGTCTTTTCCTGTAAGGAGGGGGTCTCTTGGTCCACTTCCACCTAGAATGAAGTAATTTGGACCTCTCGAATTGCTCGTACAAGTTGTGTCCCTGAAGTCTTTGACTGTAAGGAGGTGGTCTCTTGGTGTGTCCTCACTTTCAATTTCGGGCTCTTCCACTTGCCCTACAATGTTTTTTCTCTTCTTCCTCATGGGAATCTTGTGAGAACTATCAATTTTACCACAAGGAGGGTTCTTATCTCCTCCTATGTTTGAAGAATTATGGGTTGCTTTCTTACTGGGGTGGGTCATTGGAGCGATGTTGTGGGATGTAGTACTCTTGGCAGTGGTGGTCGGGGATTGGAAACTCTTCTCACTAGGGATTTTTCTTTGTTATTCGTACAATTCAGTGGTGCTTTGCAATGTCTCTAGGTCGCCAGCGTCAGGAGTAGGAGTGTTGTTGACCTATTTCAAACCGAAGAATTATTCCACTATTGAACCACTCTCATGTTTCTTTGTCACCTCAGGTATTCCGCAAGATATTGAGATTGTGGCAGCCAACATTGACCTTTCGAGGAGAAGACTACAAGGAGTTCCTAAAAAAACATGGTAATCAGTTTTGTATGCATGTTCAAGAGCTTGTTGATAGCTCCTGCATGTTGTCGCACTAGATGAACAACATAGAATTGTATGCATGTTTTTTGTTTTTTTTTGTAACTCTTGTACCTGTATTTATGACAAATATGTTCAATGCTTTAGTGCAAAGAAATCAATCCAATGTCTATGGATAAATATATATTTCCCACTATTTTTTTTATAGATTTACTATTAAAAAATTGCCTTGGAATCTTGGTTGGTGCTTCTTTGTTGGATTTAACACCTCTTCTCGTTTCCATGGTTCAATAGTCTCGTAATTCTTAAATATTGTATTGAATCAAGTAATTTGATCTTATATGGAGCATTGAACATTTATATGACAATGCATTGTGTCGATCCCATGAGGCTTCTATAGAAACATAAATTAATTTCAAACAGTTTCAAACCAACATTCAATTCTATTCATAATGCAGATAGAACATAGCAACACTAATTCACGATGCAGGAGTTGGAGCCCTACCCAAGAAGTTTCATTTTCATATCAACCTTGCTGAGAAAACGATCTCTTATTTATGTTTCTCTTCCTTGATTCCTTTACTCCAAATGGAAACATTTTATTAGTTGTCCATCCCCTGGCCTCTATTTCAGCACTTTTACTTTATTAATGAAATTACCAAATTTCTTCTTCGTGAATATTTTGAAAAAAAAAAAATGATATATGGTGGCTGAAGTCAAATGGGGCTATGAAATCAACCACAATATTAAAATTCAAGTTCATCATTGTTATACTTACGGTCAAGTTGACTGTACAGTAAGTTTATTTCTAGATATGCAATCATTAAGATTTAATGTTAACAACTCATCATGCAAGAAGTTTAATACTTAAAATAATATTTCAAGACATTGACCAATGTATCAACAACACAATTACTCCCACAAGGTGCAATAAAAACAAATCATCAATAAAGCATTTTCTCACACCCTTTTTAATAATACAAGCACAATAGAAAACGAGTAAGTGGATACAATATTGGACTAGAAAATAATGGTTTTGCAACAATGGGGCTTATTTGAGACCAATTCCCACTTACGAAAATTTCCCTCCGCTTTTCTACTTTCCCACTCTCTTTTATCCCCTTCTTTTCTCTTTTTTATACTTAACCAAATTCCCTTTTCTTTTTCCCCTCTACTTTCTCTTTCTGGTTACTTAGTCATTCTTTTGAAAATGTCTAACTATGCGGGTTGGCAGACTCACGGGTTCACATTTTCACCCATGCTTTTATATCATGATTCCGACCGACCACTTCCCCATTCCATACCTAGCCACTTTTTCGATCGTGGATTATCAGGCAGGCGGTCTCTAGATTTCACTTCCATTGATCTGTGACCTACAAATAGCACCCAAACTTTAGTGATATAAAAATTGACTTTCGGACTCCCACATCATCCTCTCTTCTGTGTTACACATTTTGCACTCAAAAGTTCTGAGACATACAATTTGACCATTGGGGCTTCACGTCTCCTTGGGAACCCTTGTCACCCTATTTTGAAGGATGTCTGATTGATTTCCATACTTGGCCATTTCTTGGAATCTCTTTCGTGGATTGTCAGGTTGGCGGGTTCAGGAAATTTCCAATTCCTAATCATTGTTTCATGTGCCCGCCACCTTTGCACTTCTTTCCAAGTATGAAATAAATGAGGTATAATGCTAATAGCTCATCCTGCAGCAACCGTAAAAATTTTCATTAATGAGCAAAAGGCTCGAGGAGACAATCACACTCACTATCCCTATACAACTTGTCCAGAAACATGCAGAAAAGATCTTGCTAGGTAATGGGATATCTATTACAAATTTCAATATATTAGCCCTTCTTTTCCCTCTTCTATACTTAACCAAATTCCTGTTCCTTTTTCCCCTCTACTTTCTCTTTCTGGTTACTTAGTCATTTTTTCCGAAAATGTCTAATTGCGCAGGTTAGAGGACTCATAGGTTCACATTTGCACTCATGCTTTTATATCGCGACTCTCATTGACCGCTTCCCCATTCCATACCTAGCCACTTTTTCGATCGCGGATTACCATGTAGGCGGGCTCTAGATTGCACTTCCATTATTCTGTGACCTACAAACAACACCCGGACTTCTGCGATATACAAATTACCTAGACTTCCACGATATACAAATTGATTTTCGGACTCCCACATCATCCCCTCTTCCATGTTACACATTTTGCACTCAAAAGTTCTGAGACATACAATTTGACTGTTGGAGCCTCACGTCTCGTAGGGAACCCTTTTCACCCTATTTTGAAGCTCATCCATCCTATTTCGATACTTGGCCATTTCTTGGAATCTCTTTTGCAGACCATCGGGTTGGCGAGTTCACGAAATATCCAATTCCTAATCACTATTTCTTGTGCTTGCCACCTTCGCACTTCTTTCCAAGTATGCAATAAATGAGGTTTAATGCTAACAACTCACCATGCAGCAACCATAAATATTTTCATTAATGGGTAAAATCCTCGAGGAGACAGTCACACTGACTATCCCTACACAACTTGTCCAAAAACATGTAGAAAATATCTTATCGGGTAATGGGATATCTATTAAAAATTTCAATATATTAGCAAAAACGAGTCTAATCAACCATTTCCTTATTCCATAGTTAACCACTTTTTTGATTGTAGGTTCCCAGACATGCGAGCTCATGATTGCGCTTCCATTATTCTGCGACCTACAAACAACACTCAAAATTATGCTATATACAAACTGACCGCTGGATTGCCCCATCATGCCCTCTTCTGTTTTACATGTTTTGCACTCAAAATTTCCGAGACATACAATTTGACCCTCGGACCCTCACCTCTCCTAAGTATCCCTTGTAACCCTACTTTGAAGCTCGTCTGACCGCTTTTCATACTTGGCCATTCCTTAATTGGTCTTCCCCATCCCCGCCACCTTCACACTTATTTATAATAAAAAAATTGTTATATATATATATATATATATATATAATAGTCTTATTTCTAAATATGCAATTAGTAAGCTTTAATGCTAACAGCTCATAATGCAAGAACCGTAAAGATTTTCATTAATGAGCGAAAGGCTCGAGAAGATCTCCTATTAATACACATTAAACCAAGATTTGTGGAGGGTTATATTATTCCTTCCGAGTGTTCATTTCAAACATCATGGAATGTCTTTTGCACGTCGTCGGGTTGGCAGTTTCACAAAACCTCCAATCCTTAATTGCTCTTTGTCGTACCCTCCACCTTCGCACTTTTAAGTATGCAATTACAAAGCTTTAATGTAACAGATCATCATGCAGTACTCGTAGAGATTGTGATTAATGAGCGAAAGGCTCGAGGAGATATCCCATTCACACGCATTGGACCAACATTTGCAAAGGGTTATATTATCCCCTCCAACTGTTCATTTCAAGCATCGTCTGGAGAAAACGGATGTTCTCATAAAATTATTGCACTAGCTCGACAACAGTTCTGTGGAGATACAGTGAACATCTTCAGGCATGAAGACTAGAACTTCCAGTGGTCCAGGGCATACTCTTACTACTCATCCCCTTCCGCCCAAAACAAAGTAATTTGGACATCTGGAATTACTCATGCAAGTTGTGCCCCTAAAGTTTTTGACTGTAAAGAGGTGGTCTCTTGGTGCGTCGAGAGATATATTTCAAGGCAAAGAATTATTCCACTGTGGGACCACTCTCATTTTTCTTTGTCATCTCAAGTCTTCCGCAAGATGTTAATATTGTAGGAGCCAACATTGACCTTCAGAGGAGAAGACTCCAAGCAGTTCCTAAAAAATCATGATAACGGATTGGACCTCTTGCCCGAATTCCTGGAATACCCGATGACAGTTCCTAAATATATCACAAGTTTGCAGGTTAGTTCATTTAAAAATCCATTCTGTAAAATTGCCTGGATGTTTACAAGAATAACGAGACAAGAATCCACAACAAGTATGTTCCGCATGGTTCTTTATATTTTTTATTTCACAGTCAAGGAACAAGCCATTTTTATTGGGGGAAGCTAATTTCCATTGAAATCTATTCCCAATTGTCACGATTCAAAAAGGAGAAGAAATGTTTTATGTCATCCTACTTGGTTTTCGTGATAGCGCATTGCTGTCTGTTTCCAAAACTGTCTGTGTCCAAGAAG
The DNA here is from genome assembly GCA_010110895.2 of Picea sitchensis. NCBI lineage: Eukaryota > Viridiplantae > Streptophyta > Pinopsida > Pinales > Pinaceae > Picea > Picea sitchensis. The sequence goes on along the minus strand of SNQJ01S0217065.1, from coordinate 4,934 downwards.
GTAAACTGTGTATTCGACCCAGTTACCTTCTGGTACTAGGCCTTGTGGAGGCACAAGGCCTCCCATTGTTTTTATGAGGTTTTTAAAGACTTTGTCTCTATTTTCAAAGATTTATTGTTAGTAAAGGATAATCCCCGCATGTCTGACCAGGAAACCAAGTTTTTGGATAGGAAGGGAGCACTTGAACAAATGGAGAATTACATTGTGATAATGATTTTTGGCTCCAAGGAAAATCCCGCTTTCCTTCCATGTCACATTACCGACATAATGTTTGTTATAGAAATAGCAAGGAAATACAACTACTGGTTGCATTTATTCCATGAGAAGAGAAAAAAACAGGTCATTCCTCTTCCTTGGAAATTCAAGGATTTCGTGTTGAGGAACGTCAACAAAATTGACGAATTCGCAAGCCATTTCAACATCTTGAACCTAAGATATGTTGAAAGGCTAAGAGGGTTCGACCCTAATGGGAATTTTTTAGAACATTTACTAGCAGTTGGATTCAGCAATTATTTTATCCAGACAATCTTGAACGAACATAGAGACAATGACGACAACACTCCTGTTTTTTACGCTGATGACCTAGAGACATTACAAAGCACCACTGAATTGAACAAACAACAGGGAAAAGGCCCCGGTGAGAAGAGTGTTCAATCCCCAGCTACCACTCTCAAGAGTATGACATCCCAGAGCATCGCTCCAATGGCCCACCCCAGTAAGAAATAAACCCATAATTCTTCAAACGGAGGAGGAGATAACAACCCTCCTCGCGCTAAAATTGATAGTTCTCACAAGCTTCCTATGAAGAAGAAGAGAAAAAACTTTGTAGGGAAAGCAGAAGAGCCCGAAATTGAAAGTGAAGACATGGAACTTGAGATTGATCTGGATAGTGTATTCTGCAACGTTCATCAGCCCAGGGATGCAATCAAGCATAGTCCCCCAATGGAAATAGCTAAGACTGAATTTTTTTACGAAGATGAATCCTTCGTATTCTAGAGCGTTGTTTTTTACAGCGAGTCTAAAAATTTAATTATTGAAAAGAGAGATGTAAGAAATAAGAAAGGGAAATCTCGTTTAGAGATTAAACTTAGGAACATGCGGCCGTCCCAAATATCCCGACTTCACCGAGCAACCGAAGATTCTCTTGATGATTCCATTGGAGACATTGAGACCGAGGATGCCAGACTGAAGGACCGAGTCAAGGAATTGGAGGAAGATTTGATTCCTATGATATTTCTTTCCAGTCCTTTAGCAGTAACCATGCATGCCACCCCTGTAGCCAAGTTAAAAGGATCCTCCAGACTCCTTGCATCATGTAGAGGCTATGTGGAGAAGAATATCAAGAAAAGAATGGAGTTGATTACTCAGGCCTGGGAAACATCACAAAGTATGGCTTCCCTTAAAACAAGGGCACATGCTTTGCACGAACATTTGCAGGCGGATTTAAAAAATGAATAATATTTCTATATATACATGGTCATCCCTTTTGTCTTCCATGTCAGCAACATGAAAGATATGAGAAGAAGACAAGAAAATCTCCCCTCCCCAAACTGGATCACTCAATTAAATGCATGTTGGAAAGAGAAAGTGAAGAACCTATATCTCATTGTCCAATCATGTGAACAAGCCATATCAAAGAAAGAAGAATTATTCAGAAAGATGACTGAAATAGAATTAGTCGGAAGTACCAACGAGGTCCAAGACCCCAACTTAATGGTCAACTCCTTGCCCTTAACCAAGCAAGCCTTCGATGAACAAGTGGATATTTTTAACGGGTTGTCTTTAGAAAAATTTTACAGCATCTTTGAATATGGTGAAGATGATGTGGACAACTGGCTAGTGGACTATTCAGTACAAAATGAAGAAATTGATCAGGCTCTCCGTAATCTTTCTATCGATCTAAGCAAATTAGAAAAGGATATTTTCAACATAAAAATCTAGGATGAGATCAACGTGGCCCCCATGAGAGGCTACATTGAAAAATGGCTCCAAAGGGCAATTGACAAGCTCACCAATGAAGGGAAACAGGTGGTTGGCACGATTCTAGTAGCTGTCGATGACAACAATAAAAAGGCATCAGCAAGAAAATAGCAAAGGGGGAGATATATACCATCAATGTAAGTCTATACAGATCACATCCTGCTTTGTTTATCAATCCAGTTATTCCACCTCTTTAAATAGAAATGTCTAACCAAAGACTGATACCTTCCAATTTTTTATTTTCAGGTCTTGCTCTCTACCCTCGCCCACTTCTTCTTTCTACAGTCCAATTTCTTGTACATATTTCTTTTATGGTCCGCAGGAGGCCCAATCCCAGTCTATATGACAAATGCATTTAAATTTCTAGGAATATGTAACAGACACTTCTTTTTTTGATATATCTCAAAGAAAACTATTTTTATCTTCTTTTATATTTATGTGCTTAGAAATTTTTATCTTCAACTATGTTGAATGTCAAGAGATTGTGTTTATTTAATTTGATTGTTTAATGTGTGTGATTCCTGGTCCTATTTTCCAGGAACCTTTATTTCAAAAAAAAACAAAAAAACATTTTCTATCGTTTTGTATTGCTTCAAGTCATTGCGATGGTGTTGGCTTTCGGAAGTCACTCCTGGATTGCTAGCAGGAGCAGAGCCCGAAGCCCATTAGTTTAATGTCATGGTTTGTTTTAAAGGGTGATCAAATGGAGAAAAGACTCGAAACCACACAATCTCAACTCAGAAACAGGACCAGGCAGGCATGAACGAGTGAGGTCTTGATAAACTCCAAACAGTGAGCTGTAACAAAGGGTGAAAAGGTGGAAGACTCACGCAAGAAAGGCGCAATGGTCCATTACAGACATCCGGTATGCAACAGACTGAAGAAGAAATGCATTTAAACACAAAATCCTTTTATATCCAAATGCAAAAAGCCAGAGGGCACGACAACGCCACAACAAATCCTTTATTGCAACCAGTTGCACTACTGTGAATCCTCAGGCTAAGATGAAACAAAGATGGAAAAGAAAGAGAGCTATTTGTTATAAACCAAGAAGTCTCAAACACAGAGGCATAACCAGGCACCAGAATATGGCTGAAATAATACAGTCGGGAGCTTAGCTCTACCATCGATAGATACAAAAATGGCAAAAATGCCTACATATACTCAAAATAACAACAGCGGCGGAACCGAGAAACTGCATTGAAGGCTTTGCGTCTGCATGGCTTCTGACAACACGGAGCTGCGATCTTTGAATGGTCATGCAACTTATGGCAGACGCGATCAGTATTCTGACAGTTTATTCGGCGAAATCGACGTGCTTTTAATCCTTTGCAGGACGTTCCCATTATGGAGGAGACGATGTCTAACCACCACCAACTGCCTCAATAACTGCTTCTTGGGATTGATAATGGCCCAGCCAACTCAGCGCTTCGGGATTCGGATGACTTCTCGCGCTGCCACCTGGAATAACTGGATATCTCGAGAGACGGACATGAGGGCCAGCGCGGAGGACATGGTGCGTGGTAAGTGTAATGGCGTCGGGGAGTGCGGGGGACGGACCACGGCGGAAGACATACAGGTAGATGGGAAGAAGACGGGGAAATGAACTCGCCTTTGGGTGGTAAACGTATGAGGAAAGGACGCGGTACACGCGGCAGGAAGTGAGTGGATGGTGGGGGGAAAGGAGAGCCACGAGGACCACCGAGGAGAAGGTGGGTGAATGACACATGGCAGCAAGGGAAAGGTGGAAGAATAAAGTGCCAGGAGGAGGACCCACACGGGTTAAACACAGGGCAGCTGAGAGGAGCGGGACTGCACGAGCGTCGTTGATCTAGGTGCTACAATCCTGGCCGTCGGGAAGCTGCACATGGGATCCCGGACCCCCCCCCTCCGCTTAAAGGTAGATAGGCGAGGGGGGTCCGAGATGCTCTTTATTGCTCTTGATCTGGGCGCTACAATCCTGGCCGTCGGGAAGATGCACATGGGATCCCGGACCCCCCCCCTCCGCTTAAAGGTAGACAGGCGAGGGGGGTCCGAGATGCTCTTTATTGCCGTTGATCCGGGCGTGCTGATCTGAGCCGTCAGAGAGCTGCGCCCCCGATCCCGGACCCCCCCCCTTTGCTTAAAGATCGAAAGGCGAGGGGGGTCCGAAATTCGCTGCGCGCCGTCGATCTGGGCGCGCGAATCTGGACCGCCCAGTCTTGCTTGCTGCTTACCATGGGTGCATAATCGCCCTAAACTTTGGACAAGTGGGTTTTTACCCCTTCATTTGCATTATATCCCCCCTATACAAGAAATATCGCTAACAGATGGATACTCTCTAAGTCCCACATTTGAAATATACACACCACAGGAAAAATTTATAGAGGAGTACCACATCTATAAGAACACAGTAGGATTCAAAATATATATATTTGTTTCTTTACCACCGCAAAACACAGTATAATTAGAAAGAAAATACTTTCAAAAACTAAATGGTTTCAATGCCAGAATTGCTCTAGGATCCACGTGTCATTTCCTGCATGGATACCACATGTGCCTCATCTTGTTTTCCACATCTCCATTGTAATTTCCATTTTCCTCTGCTACTTATTCCCCCATCCCTGTGCATTTATTCCCATTCCAACCCGGCAGGGACTGTGCTGCCATGCAACACTTGTTAAGAAGTCGTGAATGGACGCATAGATTGATATGTTGTAAAATATATTGTGTATAATTTTGAATTCTATGAATAATATTGTAGATTAAACATTTAGTGATGTATTTTGTTTCTTGAAAAAATTATCCAAATTTTTATATAATATAATTTAATAATATAATGTGATATGTGGAAAAATATACTTTGTATAACTTTGAAAACAAATTAATGTAAAAAAATTTAATTATTAAAAGTTTTATATAATATAATTTGATTATTTGATACATTGTTTTATATATGTGTGTGTGTGGAGGGG
>SNQJ01S0217064.1:0-15425 GCA_010110895.2 Picea sitchensis | reverse complement strand
GGTTGATGCAGGACAATCTTTTCCTCTTGTGGTTAATAGAGGAAATGGTCCGGACAATCATTAATTAGGGTTTATACATTATATCTAGGGTGCACTTTGATTAGTGTAGGAGGAATGGCCAAAGGTGGGGAATGGTCCAGGCTGCGCAATCGTGGACAGACATTCCTTAGGGTTTATACATTCTCTCCAGGGTGCACTTTGATTAGTGTAGGAGGAATGGTCCAGGCTCAGAAATCAGAAACAATCATTCTTCCTTGTTTGAGAAGAATAGGGTAGATATCCCATTGTTGATGTTCTACACTGAGGGCATATATTCTTTCAGATCTCACAGATGTGAGTGAAATATTGGCCCAGATGATTCAGTTTACATCATAACATTGTTTCTGTGCAGGTTACCATAAGATGATTGTTATGAAGACTATATGACAATAGATGTATACTACTGTGGTGGATATGTTCCACTATTCATGACTATACATTGCTGATCAAGTACTTGTGTGTTTCTTGGTGTGGTAGTGTACCACTGGATTGTAGTTATGTACTACTATGGATAGACATAGTTATGTTCTATTTTTGTTCTGATTGCCTTGAAGACTATCAACAGTTTATTGGAGATAATTATCATCTAGATGAATGATGAACATAGATTTTCCAGAAGGAAAATGGTTTAGAGCATTTACTCTTCTAGATTATAAGAATGGCTCTTGTATCACTCTATGGTGTGAGTGACTTATCCAACATCATGTCTGATTACTCAGATGAAGTATGGTTTCGAGAGATGATGCAAATGATGACACTGATGGTGATGGTGATTCTCATGATATAGTCATGAGATAGTCTAGATGACTATGTTGATGCTATCGAGTAAATGATATGTTTTTGTGCTCAAGACCATTACCTATAATACCTCCCTAGCTAGGAGGGAGTGTTGATATTATGGTAGTTGCGGGAGGTATTTACCTCCACGTGTAAACCTGATGAGAATAGAAGACTCCGGGAAGCAATAGAAACCCTAATGAATTGGCTAATAACCCTAGAAGACGTGTCAACTCAAGAAGATAATATGTATTAGCTTATTAGCCTTCAAGAGAAGAAGTCGGCCAAAATAATTATATATACTGAACAAACAAGTACCCAGAAGGAGAAGTCAGCCCCAGTAAGTCTGCTAGAACCACTATAAATACATGGCGCCAATATCTCATTTGACACATCTCAGCAGTTGCAGAGAGCCAGTTCTGCGCAGTGCAGTTGCAGTCTTGTGCATAGGTTTGGAAGAGAGCTACTGGTGCAACTGCTGTAGCTAATAGTTATGTTTTGGCTTGGACTATCTCTTGGCTAGGGTTTGGACTATCTGATCAACTCTTGTTGGTGCGCTATCCTTGGGGAAAGGTGTGATACCCTTTGTTTGGCTATCTAGCCTAGGGTTTTCTTCCGAAATGATTCTCTATTAAGGTTAAGGTGCTCGGAGGGTGGCTTTGGCCTATGGTTGGGTGACAAGGGTATTGTCAATGGTAAAACAACCACACATATTTCATATTCTAACAATTACCTCCTAGGTAGAATATTTGTGCTTATGACAAACCATAGTGGGTTGAGATATGTATTTGATCAATCGAAACTTAATGCTAGACAAGCTAGATGGATGGCTCTTCTTAGTGAGTTTGATTTTGAAATCAAACATATCAAAGGAAAATAAAATAGGGTGGTCGATGCCTTTAGCAGGAGTATGAAGGTGATTCACTTGGTGGCTGTAAGCACCTATGAATTGGATGTCAAAGAGATAGTAAAAAACACACAAGAAACATATGCATTTTTCAAGACTGTAAAATCATACTTAGAACAAGAGCCTGCAGGGCTAAAGTATGAGGGTTATCAATTTTTGAATGATGGTCTGATAACCTACAAAGGTAGGTTGTATATTCCAAATTGTGACGACTTGAAGAGGTTCATCATGGATGAACTAAACAAAAGACCATATACTGGTCATCATGGTTATCAAAAGATGATCACAACACTAGGAAATTATTCTATTGGCTCGGACTAAAAAATTACATAGTTGATTACTTGGCCAAATGTCTAGAATGTCAGCAGGTTAAGGCAAAGCACTGGCATCCAACAGGGTTGTTGCATCCCCTACCAATTCTAGGATGGAAATGGGAAACCATCTCCATGGATTTCATCACAGGGTTACCAAAATCAATTAAACAAAATGATGCCATCATGGTAGTTGTGGACAGATTGAGAAAGGATGCTCACTTCATTCCCGTCAAGTCAACTTGCAAGGAAATAAATATTGCCAATATTTTCATGAAGGAAATATTTAGACTGCATGGCATGCCTAAAGAAATCATATCTGACCAAGATACAAAATTTAATTCAACCTTTTGGAAATATCTATTTGCTGGCTTCGAAACTAAATTGCTATTTAGTACAACCTATCACCGTCAAACCATTGGACAGACTGAGAGGGTAAAAAAAATGTTAGAGGACATGATAAGGATATGAATGTGATGCATCATCCCAAGAAGTGGGAAGACTACCTACCACTGGTAGAATTTTCCTACAACAATGAATATCATGAGTCATTAAGGATGAGCCCTTTCGAGGCCCTCTATGGTAGACAATGCAAGATTCCAATCAGTTGGGGTAACTCAGTGGACAAAATTACAATTGGGCCAGATATGCTAAAATAAATAGAGAAGCAAGTAGTTTAGATAAAATAGAATATGAAAATAGCTTAGGATAGACATAAGAGCTATGAAAATAGGAAAAGGACTCCTAGAGAGTTCAAAGTAGGGGATCATGTGTATCTCAGAGTTAGACCCAGTAAAAGCTCCTTGAGAATGGGATCCTATGCCAAGTTGGCACCTTGGTATTGTGGACCCTTTGAAATTATCGATAGAGTGGGACATGTAGCATATAGAATTGCACTTTCTCCCACAGTGAAGGCACATAATGTTTTCCATGTTTTGTTACTAAAGAAATATGTACATAACTCTAATCATATAATTGATTGGTCTGTGATTCAAGTGGAACTAGAGGGATAATTCCTGCCAGAACCACAACACATAATAGATAGGAAGGAAATCCCACTCAAGAATATAACCATTGCACAAGTCAAGGTGTAGTGGCAACATTATGGTCCAGATGAGGCTACATGGGAAATAGAGGATACCATGAAACAAACATATCCATTTTTGTTTACTTATGTACATACATAACACATCGATAGGTAGAACATCGAGGACAATGTTCCTTTAATGGGGAGGGGATTGTAATACCCCTGTTTCCCCCAGGTTGTAAATATAACTATAACTTTCCAAAATACTGTGGCAGACTGAATATGTGTGAATTTTGGGCTTGATGAACCTTTTGTTATAAAAGGTAATGCATGTATTTCTGTTATTAATTAAATATGGATGGTGTTGTGATGCAGTTCCCCCACGTCAATAGGGTCTGTTGACCTCCCAGTCTCTGGATATTCTTAATCTTCAAGCTGGAGCAACTCTTCTATTCCCCGCTGGAATCTTCAAGAAATGTCCACAGGTCATTTTCACGAAACTCTGTCGTTCAAACAAGCACTAGGCGCAAGCTTCTCTTGCGCAACCACTGACTATGACCATGAGCCTAACCCAAAAGGTGTTTTGCGATTTCGCGTGTCGGGTCTTTGCATTTGAATCACCTCGATTCTACCAACCTCTGAAACCCCGACAAAAGTTTAGCGTGTACTAGCTCCTCCCTTATCTTCCTTCAATGTGACCTCCAGTCATGACCCAGGGCTCAATTCTCAAGGGCATTAGGATTTCATGCATTGAGAACTCCCGATATGATTAGATCTATGGTCCACGATATTCCTTCGATCAATGACTGCGATCAAGTCGTGATTTCACGTTTCACGAATTTGGAGGTTGGTTCACCTCTGTTCTCCCGGTCCCCGATTTCCCAATATTTGCGAGCGTCAGATCGACGGTCCATAATTTTCCTTCGATCAACGACTGTGATCAAGTCGGGATTTCATATTTCACGACTTTGGGAGTCTCCTTACTTCTGTTCTCCCGATATTCGAGATCGCGATGGTGCTAGATCGACGGTCCAAATCTTCCTGGATCCAACGGCCCAAACCAAGTTGGAATTTCACCTTTCGCTCCTTTACCTCTTATGGAGTCCCTTCGACACTTAGACAAATTCTAAATCTGTGCACTCCTTGTAGCAGATTCCTATGCAAGACTTGGTTCTTATGGATGACTATGCACGCCTTGCAGCAGTCGCTTTGCACTCCTTGCAAAGGGGAAGTTTCATGCTATCTCTTATAAGCTTCAGAATCAAAACAGATCCCATCACACACTCCTTGTGTTCTGTGTGCACACCTTGCACTTACTCAACAAAAGAGAAACAATTGAAACTTATACTAACATTCCCAGTTTCATCCATTCATAACGAAATTCCTTCATTTATGAAACCACAATAACAAATAATTACAAAGAGTAATAGTGCTATGCATTTGAGTCAATTTTACTCTATCATATTCATTCAAAAGTAAATGGCTACAACTAATATCAAAACCATAACTCAAAAATAAAAAAATTCCTACTAACTCGCTGCAACCTCATTTGGGCGTACAAAACCTGTATTTATCTTAGAGGGTCCTTAGGGTTCCCCCCCCCGGACTACTCGTCTTCTCAAAATGAAAACCTAACTGCTACCTAAGTTCGATTACATTCAAGGCTAGGAGGGAAAATTCCCAGATCACTCGTGATCATCAACTTCCAAGCATTTTATCTTCTTCTGTTTTCCCAATCGGCTCCAAAAGATTCACAATAACTCCTAGTGTTTCAGATTCCAAAATGATTCCCAGGCATTGAGTTGTCCTGCCACGTGTGCTCCCTGATTATGCTCTTGCATCATACTCCCCTTAAAAAACATTTATGGACTCCTATCCATGAGCTCTTGCACTGACTTTCCATGCTTCTGGATATCAACTTCATTTTCCCAACTGGCATCTTCTATTGGGTGTCCCTTCCACTTGACTAAATATTCAAGATGGTTCTTCCTCCTCGTCTTCTTGCTAATCCTCTGATCAATGATATTCTCCATCTGAGGTTTTTCTGCTATAGGCATTTGTTTCTACCACTGAATCTTCTCTTGAACTTCTGATCCCTCTGAGTCATATTCCTTGTAAGGGTACATGTCTGAAACGTTGAGTATGGGTGATATGACCACATCGTTTGGAAGTTCAATCTCATAGGTGTTTGCACCAAACTTCCTTAATATATTACATGGCCATATCTTCTTCATCTTCAACTTGTTATATGTTCCCCTAGGGAACCTTTCTTTCCTGATATGTGCCAGAACCTGATCTCCTACTTCAAATTGAAGTTCTTTGCGATGTTGATAAACTCTGCGCTTGTATTCTTGGCTAGATCTCTGCAACTATCTTCTGATCTGGCTATGGAGTTTTTGCATTTCTGCAGCAAAATATTCTGCTCCAACACTTCTGATCTCATTTTGTTCTAAGTCTCTAAACTCAGATACTCCCCTGGGTTGCATTCCATAGAGTATTTGGAATGGGCTCTTTCCAGTGCTTCTGTTTGGCAATTCATTGTATGCAAATTCTGCTTCTGGCAGAATCTAATCCCACTGGTTATGATGCTCAATGACTAGACTCCTCAACAAGTTTCCCAAACTTCGTTTTACCACCTCAGTCTTTCCATTTGTCGGAGGATGATAAGATGAGATGAAGGACAATTTTGTCCCCAACTTATTCCACAATGTTCTCCAAAAATGACCAACAAATTTTGTGTCTCTGTCTGAGACGATGCTTCTGGGTAGGCTGTGAAGTCTCACAACTTCCTTGAAAAACATATTTGCAACATGGGTGGCATCACTGATCTTCTGACATGGGATAAAGTGTGCCATCTTTGAAAATCTATCCACCACCATAAATATGGAATCACATCCTCTTTGCGTTCTTGGTAGTCCTAACACAAAAATCCATGCTTATCGCATCCCAAGGCCTCTCTGGTATTGGAAATGGTTGATACAATCCAATGTTCTATTGTTTACCTTTTCATGTTGGAAGATTCTACATCTGTTCGCAAATTTCATCCCTTTTGTCCTCATACCTAGCCAATAGTATGAACTGCTCAACTATGTGAATGTTTTATCATGGTTGAAATGTCTAGCCAATCCTCCACTATGCTTATCCTTCAAAAGGTTGTCCCTCATTGAAAATTTTGGTATGCATAACTGATTTCCCTTGAACAACAATCCCTCTTGAATCATATAATTTGCCCATTGGATCCTATCTCTCAGCACAATATTCACGCATTCTTCGTATTCCTCCTTGAAATATGGATCATCACTGTACATTTCCTTAAGGTGTTCAAACCCCAAGGTCTTCACCTGAAATTCCTGCAGAATCAAACATCTCATGCTCAATGCATCAACAAATTTGTTAGCATTCCCATCAATATGTTTTATGACAAAAGTAAATTTTTTCATAAACTCAATCCACTTTGCATGCTTTTGATTCAATTTTTCCTGTCTGGTTATGAATTGTAAAGCTTGGTTATCACTATACAAGACAAATTTCTGTGGGACAAGGTAATGTCTCAACTTCTCCACGGCTTGAATTATGGCATAAAATTCCTTATCATATGCGGAGTATTTTCTCTTACTCTCATTCAACTTCTCACTGAAATAGGCAACCGGTCTATTATCCTGGCTCAAAACTGATCCAATTGCAACTCCACTTGCATCACATATCACCCGAAATGTCTTTTCAAAATTTGGCAAGACCCGAATTGGTCGCTCTGTTATCTTCTCCTTCAGTATATTGAAGCTCCTCTCGGCCTCCTCTGTCCATTTAAAAGACTTGTGCTTCTTCTTAACTGTATGCATCATTGGTGTAGAAATTCCACTGAAATCTCTAATGAACTTCCTATAGAAACTTGCTAATCCATGGAAGCTTCTTACCTCAAACATGCTTCTTGGTGATGGCCATTCTTTGATTACTTTCACCTTCTCTAGATCCATCTTCAGTTCATTTGAAGAGATCACAAAACCCAAGTAAATGAGCTCTTTCTTCATTAAAGAGGACTTCTTCAGATTTATCAACAACTTCTCCTGCTGTAGTCTCCTCATCACTAGTGTCTGGTGTCTCAAATGCTCCTCTTTAGTCTTGCTAAAGATCAGTATATCATCCTGATATACAACCACAAACTTGCCAATGAAATATTTCAGTATTTCATTCATCAACCTCATAAAAGTACTCGAGGCATTTGTTAATCCAAATGGCATAACAAGCCATTCATACAAACCTTCATTTGTCTTAAAGGTTGTCTTCCATTCATCATCTTCTCTCATTCTTATCTGGTGATATCCGCTTTTCAAATCTATCTTAGAAAATAAGTTTTCTCCACTTAGACAGTCCATTAAATCATCCATTCTTGGTAAAGGAAATCTATACTTGATGGTGATTTTGTTAATGGATCTTCAGTCTGTACACATTCTCCATCCTCCATCCTTCTTTGGGCTCAACACAGTTGGTACTGCACATGGACTCAATCTCTCTCTGGCTAACCCCTTGTCTAACAACTCCTGGACTTGATTCTTTACCTCCTCATTCTCTCGAGGTGCCAGTCTATACACTGCTTTGTTTGGCAGACTTGCTCCTGGTATTAGATCAATATGATGGTTGATACTTCTGATGGGTGGCAATGAGTTAGGCAGCTCATCCACCACTATGTCAGCAAAATTATCGAACAATTCCTAAATTTCTTCAGGCAAATAATCCATTGCAATACTTGTAAGGACAACTCTAGGTTTCCTCACCACAACAAACTGCATCTCCTGTCCTTTCTTGACTTCTTTTAGGAGTTCCTTCCCTCTCATGAGAAGTATGCTTGTGATGGCTTCTTCTTTCACTTTCTTCTCCTCTATTGGCAGCGACATGTGTGTCCTACCATTCTTCTCCAAGGTGTATGTATTCTTCCTCCCATCATGAATGATATTCCTGTCAAACTTCCATGGTCTTCCAAAAAAAATATGGCATACATCCATGGGAATTACATCACATATAATTTCATCTCTATATCCACCTATTTTAAATTCAACCAAGCATTGTTTAGTAACCGTTACCTGGTGTCCTTTCTGCAACCACGAGGCTTTGTATGGCTTCGTATGTGGAGTTGTCTCCAGCTCCAATTTCTCCACCATCTCTGTGGATACTAAGTTGTCACTACTCCCACTTTCAATTATCACCTTGCAGACTCTATCCTTAGTCTTGCAAGTTGTCCTGAAGAGATTGTTCCTATGCACCGGTTTTTCAACTTCCGCGTCTAGTTTTAAGAGAAATTTTCTCAACATCAGAGATGTTCCATCCTCTGCTCCTTTTGCTTCAACATTTATTCTCTGTTCTTCTGAAATGTGAGCTTCACCTTCTCCTTCTTTATCTCTCTCGGGACATTCCCAAGACTTATGTCTTGCCTTTCCACAGGTGTAACATCTCACTTCTCCTCCTCTTCCTCTTCCTCTTCCCATGGAAGAACTTATTCCACCATCTTGTCTTCCTCGGGAACTTCCTCCTCTTTCTGAGTGACTGTGTGGTTTATCAGTCTCATCTTTGGATCTTTTTTCCTTGTCATGGGAAACTTCCTTGCCTTTTTTCGGGAATGGGCTTCTACCTCTACCTCGGTGGCTTTGTTTTCTGTCCAACTTCTCCTCTGCCTTCAGTGTGAACTGATAAACATCCTCCACAATTCTTATTGACATCATACTGATCTCATCCTGGATTTCATACCTCAGGCCATTTATATACCTGACAAATTTTCCTTCATCTTTATCTCTTTGTCTAGTTTTGATGTTCAACTTGTAGAACTTCTCTGTGTACTCTTTAACTGTCATACCCTTCTGTCTCAGGTTTTGCAATTTCTTGAACCGATTGATCTGGTAATATTTGGGCATGAATTTAGCCTTCAACTTGGCTACCATTCTGTCCCAATTATTTATCTTATGTTTTCCCTTGCTTCTCCTCTTAGCCTGTAGTTCATCCCACCATAGTGTTGCATGTCATTTGAGTCTGGTGGCAACATGCATCACCCTCTTCTCCTCATCGACATCTTCATAGTTGAAATATTTATCCATGGATCCTACCCAATACAACAACTCTTCAACATCTAAATTTCCTTCATACATTGCGACCTCTATCTTGGCTCTAGCTCCCAATCTAACAACTGTTGTTAGCAAGCGCTCTTCGACAACATTTTCTCCTACAACTTCTTTGACTTCTACTTCTTCACTCTCTGCATAGCAGATGTCTCTAGCATCAGGTTCTCTTCTTTGCGCTGCTCCCATCGCCTCTAACATTGCACGAAGTTCTCGCATTTCCATTTCTACAACCCGATTGGCTAAAGGTTGTTCCACTCGCCTCCTTGGTGGGATTGTGTCGACTATCTCTCACACACAGAGTGTGGCTTCGATTTCTTTCACCTCTTTTATCTCCTCCGCCTAAAATATACAGACAAAAATCACTCTGATACCACTTGATGCAGTGCCCCCACCTCAACAGGGTCTGCTGACCTTCTAGTCTCTGGATCTTCTCAATCTTCGAGTTGGAGTAGCTCTTCGATTCCCTGCTGGAATATTCAAGAAATTTCCATAGGTCCTTTTCACGAAACTCTGTCGTGCGAACAAGCACCAAGCACAAGATTCTCTCATGCAACCACTAGCTGTGACCACGAGCCTAACCCAAAATGTGTTTCACAATTTCGCGTGTCGGATCTTTGCATGTGAATCACCCAATTCTCCCAACCTCCAAAACCCTGACATAAGTTTAGCGTGTACTAGCTCCTCCCTTATCTTCCTTCAATGTGAACTTTGGTCATGACCTGGGGCTCAACTCTCAAGCTCATCAGGATTTCACGTATCAGGAACTCCTGATATGATTAGATCTACAGTCCATGATCTTCCTTCGATCGACAACTAAGATCAAGTCGTGATTTCATGTTTCACGACTTTGGAGGCTGGTTCAACTCTGTTCTCCCGATCCTCAATTTCTCGATATTTGCGAGCGTCAGATCGACGGTCCATAATTTTCCTTCGATCAACGACTGTGATCAAGTCGGGATTTCACATTTCGTGACTTTGGGAGTCTCCTTACTTCCGTTCTCCTGATATCTGAGATCGCGATGGCGCTAGATCGATGGTCCAGATCTTCCTGGATCCAACGACCCAAACCAAGTCAAGATTTCACCTTTCACTCCTTTACCTTTTATGGAGTCCCTTCGACACTTAGCCAAATTCTAAATTTGTGCACTCCTTGTAGCAGATTCCTATGCAAGACTTGGCTCTTGCGGATGACTGTGCACACCTTGCAACAATTGCTTTGCACTCCTTTCAAATGGGAAGTTTCGTGCTATCTCTTTTGAGCTTCACAATCGAAACATATCCTGTCATGCACTCCTTGCATTCTGTGTGCACACCTTTCACTTACTCAACATAAGAGAAACAATTGAAACTTATACTAACATTCACAGTTTCATCCATTCATAACGAAATTCCTTCATTTATGAAAACACAATAACAAATAATTACAAATAGTAACAATGCTATGCATTTGAGTCAATTTTCCTTTGTCATATTCATTCAAAAGTAAATGGCCACAACTAATATCAAAACCATAACTCAAAACTCAGAAAATTCCTACTAACTCGCAGCAGCCTCATTTGGGCGTACAAAACCTCTATTTATATTAGAGGGCCCTTAGGGTTCCCCCCCCCGAATACTCGTCTACTCGAAATGAAAACCTAACTGCTACCTAAGTTCGATTACATTCAAGGCTAGGAGTGAAAACTCCCAGATCACGCGTGATCATCAACTTCCAAGCGTTTGATATTATTCAATTTTTCCAATCAGCTCTAAAAGATTCACAGTAGCTCCCAACGTTTCATATTCCAAAATGATTCCCATGCGCTGAGTTGTCCCATCACGTGTGCTCACTGATGATGCTCCTACATCATGTTGCTTAACTTCTAAAAATGGGGGTTTTCCAAGATAGATCATGATGTTATGAGAGAGATGGTGAGGGGAGCCATAAATGGTTGAGATGACGCCCACCAACCCAGTACCTCACTTGAGTTAATTTCTTAGACCTAGAACAATCCTCTGATCTAGAAATGAATTACCAGTCAGGATGGTAGTTGGAAAAATCATCCTTAAGAGTTAATAATAAGATGAGGAAGGGTACCCATATGGAAGGCTTCCAGACCTTACCACGACCTGGGGATTTAGATCCACGTAATATTGTTGACAAAGGAAATAAAGGAAGTAATTCGGGGGCCAGAGGAAGATCTACAAAAAAGCAGAGTGGAGATACCAACCTACATAAGAGAAGGGAAGAGAGCACTTGCCACTCTCTGGTTCGAAGGAGAACTAAGAAACAAGCTCTTTCTGGGTGCAAGAAGCTATTGGCAGCGTTTTTAGTCCAAGTTGATAAATGGGGTTGACGAGTGACTATGGAATTACTTGTTGCAAACATCCTTGCTTGACACAGAGAAAATAATTTGCTAAGTCCCTATGGGAGGAGGGGAGTAACCTTCGTCCCTGACTATCTCTCAGGAAGAAGAAAAAGTCTATGTCAGAGCATCATGGTTTAGCTAGGAGGTGGCCAACGGTAAATTCGTTTAGGAGTGGTTGTGACTAATGTTTGTGATAAGTATTTTCATACTATGTGTACTGAAATGGAAATGATGGTTGAATGTGCATGTTTATGCCTACATTCTATATTGAATGATTAAGGTAGAAATATTTTCTGTTTTCCTATGAATCCATGCTTTTGAATGCTCTTCTGTTTTCCCCAGATTAGAAGCTAGAGAGTTATGGGTCGTGAGTCCGTGATATAGTCAAGGTAGAGCTAACTGGAATACTTAAGTCTCATCGAACTCTTGAAATCAACTTCACGGGAATACTAAGATCAAACCTTGTGGAAGGAGGGCGCCTCCTTCAGATCCCTCACCTGCATGACCAAGGGCTCATGTCCATGTCCTTAACCAATTCACGGCTAAGAGGTTAACATGTAGCCCACGAGAATGTTCGGAGGACCTATGTGACCAAGGTCTGGGAACCCTGTGCTAGGCCCTAAAGGAGCTAAGCCTTTATGGCTTCAGAACTCTGGGATTTCAGAGCTTCAGGATGTTAAGACCTTACCATTTGCAAATCGGTCGAGACAACTTATTGTTACAGTTACCCACGAGGTTGGTCGACGTTTGTCGATTTCCCTAACCATATAAGATAGACCTGTTCTACTATTAAAACCTAACCCTTTTACCAATCTTGAAGTAACGCGAGATGCAGATACGAGGGTATTCGTGAGTCCCCCTGACCATTGGATCTATGCCAAGGTAAGTTTGGCGTTGGCTACTTCGGGAGAACATAGGTGTTGTAGCACCAAATTTCCTGAACGTCGGAGTTACGAATTGATGTGAGTCATGGATCTGGGGAGTCCGTTAAGAACCCCTCTTAACTATCCGATCAACCAGTGGAGGGACTCGTGTATGGTACTTCGACCAAGTCCTACTTCGGGAAAGTGGAGTGACCATAATACCGAAATCCTTGAAGGTCAAAGCTATGAATTAGATCGAACCGTATATCTAGGGATGCTTGGGGATCTCCTATGATCATTGATATAGACCGTGGTCAACCCGACGTTGATCACTCTGGGAGAAAGGAGGAGGTCACATAATGGATCCCCCGAATGCGGAAGTTACGAATTATTGGAGGCTATAGATCAATGGATCTACGTGGATGCATCTCGACCAGGAGATCTAAAGGTGCCAAAAATCCATCAATCCAAAGTGACGTGGCACACTGACGTCACCCAGGGTGACGTGGACCCATGATTGACATGCCACGTGTCACCTAGATTCATACATTTCATAGACCCTATGTGCCCATTAAAACGTGACACGTGTCACCCACTGAAGGGGCCATGTGTCATATCTACCTTGTTGCATGTAACCCCTCTAGCATGTATTTACCTGGCTTATTGGCGGGTGGAGTAATTGTGACCCACCTATCCTTACCTCTGTGTTTAATACGTCACCTTGTGCAAGGATGAACCGTTCGAGAATTCGGGACTTCGAGACTCCGGAGGTTTGTGGTGCGGTGTCGTAGATAAGTCAGAAGGTCCAAAGGCCGTATCCACATGGCGAGATTTTTGGATTCTTCGGGAGTTTGGGATTTCGGGACTCCGAGGAATAGGAACACAGAAAGTAAAAAGGAACGTCCAGCGCCAAAGCGTCGAACCCCCCTCTAGCCACTATGTTAAATGAGGTTCAAGTCATGCCGTTGGATTGGATGATGGATGGACTTCCACCATGGATGTAGGAATCTGGAGATGGTATGAATGAGACAGACCCATGTGGATGCCATGCATTCCTTCAATAATAACATTCGAAGAGCTTCGAGAGGAAATCACTTGCAATCCAGAGCTCAGATTTGAGCCCAATAGGAGTCGTTAGAAAGCTATGGTTGGGTAGAAAAGGATGGAAACCTCTGAAAGGGGATTCAAAATGATTAAAGTGGGCACAAATTTGATGCCCCATCCATAGAAAGGGTACTTAGGGGTTGGGTGTGTTACAGGATCCAAAAACCTTTGACAATCTCCAAGATTTCTTTACCAAATAAAAGTATTTGTTGTCGCAACTCAAGGCTTGCGGAGTTGATAAATCTAAGGAGGGGAAACAAATGGTTCTTACCATTCTCTCCAAACTTGGTCCATAATACTCAGTGTTTGTATCTACATTTAATTCAGTTAGGCTTGCCTCTGGAGCCACCTAGATGATTTCCTCTCTTGAGGTCTTTATCAAGTCTCTGACACAAGAGTAGAGCAAGCTCATCAATATGGGAAAACTCAAAGGCCCAAAGGCACATGAAATTTATGTGCAATATGGTAGTGGTAATCAATATCACAAATATAAAGACAAATACACAAGGAAAGAACATGCAAATCCAAAGAAGGAAGGGTACTCAAAACCTTTCAACGATGCCTCTGTATCCAAAGGTGGAAAGGGAAGAAAATGGAAGAAATGGACTGACTTCCATAAGTGATTCCATCCAGAATATGCATGTATGCAGAAATAAATAGATCAAATGGCCCAAATACTTCAACAAAACAACCTTGGATATCGCATCCCCGAGGTTTCTAAGAAGAAGAAGCCAAAAGATCAAAATCTTAAGAAAGAAAATTCTAGACATGCTTTGATTGCCATCAACTCCTCTCCCGATGCTTGGATTGTAGATTCAAGGGAATCACACCACACAATATCCATAAAATAATTCTATTCTTCATTGGATGCATGCAAAGGTCCTCCTATTATGATGGCAGACAACTCTCTATTCTATTGAAATATTGTAACTACAAAGAGTATTCTATTTATTATTGAGTTATTATTCATTAGATCAATCCCATTTTGTGGATTGCTCAAACCCTAAATATAATATGCAAATTGAGAAGTCATCCCCCAGGCTAATTAAAGTGGTTTTAACCACTAAGAAGACAAGTCATCCCTGCCCAGTGAAGAGACACCTTTCCAGCACCTGCCAATCTGTGTAAATAAAGGAATCCAATGCCTAATTATCTCACTCACTCATTCACTCATCCAATGTGCAAGTTTGGTAGCTGCAGTTGGGAGGAGGAAGAGAGAGGCACATTGCTCAGTGTTGGATATTCTCTACTGTTTTGGTTTATTGTCTTAGAATTGTATTCTCTATCTATATTAAAGAATATTTTGCTGGGTTTTCTCCCCCATGAGGGTTTCACGGGATAAATGTGTGTATCTTGTGATTTTGTTTCTCTCGGTGATCCTATCGATGCTATGGTTATCTAGTAAATTGAAAAGAAACCTAATAATAGTTTAAACCTTAACATGGTATCAGAGATAAGCTGAAGATAACATCTTTCACTGGATAAAGAAAAACATCATTGTTGTCGTACAAGAAAATTAGGGCTTTTTGTTGAAGAGGAATATCAGCCTAAAAACCATCTAGAAAAGTGCGCCCTAGCCTAGGGATCTATTTGGCACCTTGAGCACACCTTTTCAGTGGTCAGATACTCCGAAAAGTCAAACCCTAGTTTTGAATTGTACCAGAAAACTAGAAGTACCAGAAAACCAGGAAACCAGAACCAACACCAGAAGTACCAGTCTAGAATTCCGCTGGTCCAGTTTGAAGGGGAAAATTTTGGATTTTCTGAAATTTAATTGCACCAGGCTACTCACCTCAACCAAGCACACCTCCTGGTAAGTTCAAAATTAAATTATGAGCATTTTCAATTTTTGGTCATTTTCCTAGCTCCAGGTAAAGATGTCTGCAAGCACTAAGCTTGTTGACAAGCTAGAAGGTGTGGAAAAATTCCATGCCTAGAAGTA
>SNQJ01S0217062.1:0-13475 GCA_010110895.2 Picea sitchensis | reverse complement strand
CAAATTATTCATCTTTGAAGTGTGAGGTGTCTTCCATCCTATGTTGCACAATTCACCTATACTTAATTTTCAATACGTCCTATGTGCTGAAACATTGAAACATTATTAGTCAAAGCATCAAAAATTTAAATTGACATCCTTGGAAAAATGAATTTTTTCTTAAAGAGTGATGTGGTCTTGGCGACCCATTCAAACCTAGAATTTGAAATTTTCTCTCATACCACTTTGTAACCCAACCGAACCCATAAATCTTCTTAGGCTAGTGGAATGTGTGAATTTCATCTTTCACTTATACTAAGGACTCGGGTTTTATCCTTCTGAGTTTCTATTCATCATGATAATGCATGAGACCTTCTCATATTACAACATCCAACTGTGTTGAATCTCATTCGTTCAACACCCAACTCCTGAAAAAACTACTCCAAGGGTTCACTATGAAGATAATGAACCAAACATTCATGATCGTATGGTTGGAGTTCATTTAGTGCCACCAGATCAACAGTCGACAGTGAGTCAAACTTTCTACTCATCAGAATA
Source organism: Picea sitchensis (assembly GCA_010110895.2). NCBI lineage: Eukaryota > Viridiplantae > Streptophyta > Pinopsida > Pinales > Pinaceae > Picea > Picea sitchensis. Next base: position 12,938 of record SNQJ01S0217062.1, on the reverse strand, counting down.
GCGGGTTACATGACCCGCATTCCCATCTCGATGGCATCTCTTAGTTGGATCATTCTGATAGATCCAATGATCCTCGGGGATGGAAATCAATGGTTCTGATCACATTGGCACCTCGATCTACTCGACGGTTATCACTCCTATCATTACCTATTTGTCATGTGAATAGGTGGGGCCCTTGATAGATATACAGTTGAGGTTATTTTGAACACCCAGCCCACAAATCAATAGTTTAGATCCACTATGGGACCTCTGCCATCAGAGAACAACCGCTCTGAGTGATCGTAGATCATTCTGATCACTGCTCTCTGATGCGACCATTTCGATGGATCCAACGATCCTTGTTGCATCCCATCTAACGGTCAGGATTTCCCCGGGGTCCTATAGTTTCATGACACCTCTCTCCTTCTAATTCTTCTTTCCCGGAATGAATCATCCCAAATCCAACGACTATAATTGCATCAGAGTCCTCTCCAATAGATCTACAGTCTTCACATCCTTGGAATCTCTAGCCATCAAACCCCTCCATTGGGCTTCCCTATTGGAGATCCTTCCTATGCTCCCTTTCCATACCTCCTCATATATTCATCTTCCGATAGGATTGATGGTGCAGTTTCGGGCACCTGCGACCCATATCTCATCAGATTACCCTTCGATAGATCAACAACCAAATTTTTTTTGGGGTCATCCCATCATAGTCCCATTACAACTTCATGACTTGGACACTCTCATGGCCTTCCCTTCTGACCAACGATCAATATCTTCTTCCTTCGTTAAATCAACGAATGTCGATCTTCTTGATTCAGATATGGGTTTTCATCGTAGTTAAAGGCTAGTCCTAAGGCTTAACATACTAGGGTCTTTTCAGACTTATTCATTAGGGTTCTACCTCACACCCTTGGAATTTCATCTAATCTACAACTAGCTAAGGGTACTCTTACTCCAAAATCCAATTGAAGATTTTGCATCCTATAAACTTTCCATTCAAAAGCAGGGATTCATCGGGCTAAATGGTTTCTAGAACTACATAGGAACTTTCCTAGAAATCAGGGATATTTTCCCCACTCATCCAAATGAGGAGTTGTATCTTCAAATATTTCCATTCAAGGGGCTATCAATTTACAAGTATACAACCTAGATTAACTCTTCTCAATCATTCATTCATGGTTAGCAAATTGATAATGAAAGAAAGCTCATTTTAATCCATTTTACTCACGAATTCAACATTATTTTATTTAATCAAATCTTTAACAATCACCATTAATCATGCAATAGACATAAGAAGCTAAAACACTTATCTCTTCAATGAAAACTTTAATCGGCCAACTAACTGAGGGAAATGTCTTTCCACTCAACCACTAGGGGACTAGCTCAACGAACTTCAAAGTTAGGAAATGGTTCAAGTAGATTACTCTCATTCACTTCCACTGATAACAATAGAAGTTTTCCTCTTCCCACTGAACTTAGGACCTCCATGAGTTTATCATGTACCTTCCCAACTGGATTTGATCGGCACAGGATCCCCTTCTCTACTACACATTTGGTTTCTTTCCATTAAGAACCAATTCTATGAGACAAATCCTAGATTCTTGTTTACCCGTGACTTTCCTTCCATAGTGCTAATGTTTGTTAGGGCTCGATCTTGGAGCCAAATGAATTTTGCAAAAAGTTATTATGGTTGGATTGTTTTTCATTGGTATTTGATTTCTTTTTGGTAATAGGTTGGTCAAGGCACTTGGCATTGGCTTATAGGTTGAGTCTACATTCTCTATGAGAAGTCGGTGGGAGGATTTTTAAAGTTTTTAAATGCAAAGTTTAATGGAGACGATCCTTTGGATACATACATTAAGTTGGGAAGAAGAGTTTTTTTTTTTGGGGGTCTTCCCAAAAGAGAAGATGATGGTGACTAAAAAGAGACGGAAGGTAGAGAGAATAGAGATGAATATGAGAAAAATAAATAAAAAAGAGAAGAGTAGACACGAAAGAGAATAAGGAACAACTGAGAGTAGAGCGCAATACCGACAAGTTGCTGTGCAATTCGCAGAGACTAAAAAGAATTGGAAATTTGGAAGTGAACGAAGGAAAGACGAAGAAAAAGAAGTAGACAATTCCATCCAGCAATGGGATAGAACTGTAATCGGTAAGAGATCATTGGGTAGAATAGCGTCGATGTTCCAACAGAGATCGAGGAAAAGAAGTAGAAAGAGAAGTAAAAACAGAGAAAGATCATCATAGCAGCAAGAGTATGGAACCCAGGTTAAATTAATTACTATATTTGTAAATTTCCCTGCGAATATCGGTAAGAATGGTCGAGGCAGTAGGCACTTTCTATTTAATTTTAAAAAACAATGCATTAGGTTTGGAATTTATTCAGTAGTAGAATCCCATTAAAAATATGAAATTTAATAGAAGTGCTGGTTGTGCCTATTTAAAGTTTCACCGTGTCTGTTTCTAATTTTAAAATTTGTGTGTGCTTCCATTCCATTGTTATGTGCTCTATCTGAAAAAATTGGCAGCCACGGTGCTTTTGGTTGTTTACATGCCTACCTTGGTTGTATTACAGTGGCATCAATTCCATTACACATTTCTATTGCCAATAATAGCGACTTGAATTACCTGGGCCAGGTTTGATAGTAACTACAGAAATAGAACTGCTGCTCCAATTTATTTTGTGGTCTTTTGTTATTTTTATGCAGTCACATGCACATGTATGCAGCTATATTAGGAATGTGTATGTATGTATTTTTTCTGTGAACAGATTGTGTAACTCTAACTGTTTGAGAAATGTTAGATATACCAGCATACCCATAGAGGTGCAGTAGTGCTGTGGAGTACAGTATGTTTGTGAGGAGAGGATGGTTGTATGCTTGTGATGGCTATTGTAATTCTCTTGAATAATAAATAATAAGAATACCGACTATCATTTCCCGTGTTTTTTTTCCAGCATTGAGTTTCCATATAAATCATTATGTCAATTGTGTGATTGCTGTTGTGTTATGTTTGTTTTGATGTTCATAGTTTTATGCTTTGTTTTGCTTCCACCGCCTAACAAATAATATCAGAACCCAGAATTGAAAGATCTGAAAGAAAATCCATTGGCTGAGTATCAGAGCGAGTGAGTCGAGTTGGATGAGATCTGGCATATGAGGACGAATTCCTACAAGATCGAAGCGTGGAAACCGGAAGGAGTGATATGGACAGGACGGGCTCTCGGCAATAACTGGTGATCATTGTCGATCAGGCCTTGGGAAGGGGACAACGCCATTTGATTTGAATTTTCGAATGCACATAACACGAGGTATCTGCATTGAGCGATAACGTTTGGAAAGTAAAGGTATGAAAATGGACTTTGTATGGATGGAGCCTAAGTTATAAAAATGTATGCAAACTAATTTTCTTTTGAACGAGTGAATATTATAATATTTGTTTAAAAGGTGAACCTCTTTGGTTAATAAAAAGGTTTAAGGTAAATATATATTTTAAATATTTTATAGATCAAACCTTTCGGTGTTCAACTTTGAATTTATATCATTTTTATGTTTTTAAAAAGTACAGTTTTATAAAGTTTGGTTTGGGCATTTGTGTTTGTGTTAATAGAGAAAGTGCAAAGTTCTAAGTTTGAGGTGGATAAATTCAATGGAAACAATAATCTTGAGTTATGGAACTTCAAGATGCAGGATCTCCTCGAACAACAAGACAACAACAAGAACGGTAACAAATTATTTACTTTGGAGTTGTAAAAATTGTTGGTTGCATGTAAATGGGCATACTTCCTAATTTATCAGGTCACCTAGGAAAATTCTAAACACAGATTTATGTAGATTGAATATGTGGGGGAGCATGTATGTTGGGTTAACCTTGACTCCCTGAAAGAGTTAATGAGTTAAATTTGGTTTTTTAGGTCAAAGCAGGTGGTTTTTCAAGTCCATGGTTTTTGGGTATCATGTGGTATTGTGTCCATGGATTGAATGTAATGAAGCCTATAAAAGGCTTGGTGAAATCCATTGTAAATGGGCCTGTGAAGGCTTACTTGGTCGGCTTGGTCAGATTTGGTCAAGGTTGTTTGAATGCAAAGTTCTAGGTGGAGTAGTGTGTCCAAGTTAGAAAGGTGGATTTATAGAAACACTGATGTGTTGGCAGGTCAATCAAGTGTTTGAGAATATATGATGAAGGTAGGTTCATATCCTTGGAACTTGGAAAGTATTGCAAGGAAGTTGGGATCGAATAGGCATGCTCAATAATGCCAAGTTGCAACAATARATGTGGAGAAAARCGGTTGTGTTATCTGGTAACTCGGTCACCATCAGCTGCAAAAAACAAGAAGATTCGAGAAGAGCTATGAACATGTCATCTGGTAAGTACTCAAATGTGAAGTTATTCGATTGTGATGCTTATGTTTTTTTATCAACACTCTAAGTAGGACCCAGATCAAACAGGTAGATCTTTGATATGGTGATGATGTTAAGGGATGTGGACTGTGGGATCCTACTACCCACAAAATCATCATGGATAGAGATGTAGTGTTTGATGAATCTCCTTTTATAAAAGATAAAGGGTTCAAAGCATGACTCGTAGTAGAAAGGTATTTGGAAGGTATTGATTTCCATGAAAATTTCTTACCAGTTGTTAAAAGCTTATTTGTATTCATGTTGTGTTAGTACAACTAGATGTTAAAATTGTTTTACATGGAGTTTTTTGGATAAGGGGATGTATTTGGAACAACCAGAATGGTTAGTTCATAATCGCAACAGAAGATTTGTTTGCAAACTCAAGAATCATTGTATGGTCTGAAGCATGCTAGGAAAATGGTACAAGATGTTTGATTCTTTCATGGTGAGCCAAATTTTACAAGAAGCAAGTATAACCATTGTGTTTATGGTGTATTTATTATCTTGGTGGTAAATGCTATGTTTGTAGCAAGCACAAGCATGTTTGAAATCAACAGTTTGGCTCAGTTGGTTAGGAAGTTTGTTATGAAGGATTTGGGAGTAGAAAAATAAATATTGGGAATGGAAATACATAGAGACAGGAAATATGGTAAGCTTGGTTATCACAACAAAAGTATGTGGTGAAGATACTCGGGAAATTTGGTATGAATAATGTGAAACCAATAAAATCCCTTTGGTTTTCCATTGTAAATTCTCTTTAGGTTTATGTCCTAATTGATGAAGAAGAAAAGGGTTATATGTCTTGAGTATTATATGCTAGTAGGAAGTTTGATGATTGCGATGGGGAAATGGTCAGCATTTCACATGGAGTTGGTGTTTTCAGTAGACACGTGGCAAAACCAGGTGAAGAGTATGGAAATGGGTGCTTCAAACACAGAAGCACAAGGATCACCTACAGTGATTGCATTGATTTAGTCTATGGTTATGATTCATGAGATTTGGATGAGAGGATATCCAACTCAGGTTATGTCTTGAAAGAATGGAAGGATCTATTGGGTAAGTTTGGACAGGTACATGATGTGGTGTTCTATGGTGGTCAAAGTGTTGTGCATTTGACTAACAGTCCATCGTATCAAAATGGACAAGTGTATCGGTTTATAAGACAAGTTATTGATGGAGGCAGAATGGTCCATATTGGAGTGAGTCGTGCAGACATGTTCACGTAACAGTATTGTTAGAGAAGTTGTGAAGTTGGGATGGTGTTTGGCTTCTGTTGGCTTGTAGGAAAGGTGATGAATTAATTAAGGGCATGATATATTAGATAAATTGTTGTAAGGTGGAGATTGTTGGAAACATGCCAACGAATTTCCCATGTGGTCACATGCACATGCATGCAACTACATTAGGAATGTGCATGCATGCACTCTTTTTGTGAACATATTGTGTAACTGGTGGATTGAATTATAATCAGTTGGTCTAATTATTTGAGAAATGTTATATATACGAGCATACCCATAGAGGTGCAGTGCAATCTGTGTAGAGTGTGTGAGAAAGACTCAATACTGTGGAGTACAGTGTGTCTATGAGGAGAGGATGGTTGTATGTTTGTGCTCTCTATTGTAATTCTCTCTTGAATAATAAGAATACTGACTATCATTTCCTGTGGTTTTTTCCCACATTAGGTTTCCACATAAATCACCATGTCAATTGTGTTTTTGTTTTTGTGTTATGTTTTCTTTGATGTKCACACTTTTATGCTTTGTTTTKCCTCCACTGYCCAACATCGTTCTTGTACGCATTCAAGAAAGTGTGCTTGTTAATGATTTTTGGCATCCATCAATGGATGGTCATGTAAGCTATCAAGAATTCACTATYCCTTTGACCTCCAGCAAGGATGAACGATACATTGCATTGTAGACACCTTAACTCCTCAAAAGCAGTGTGTTTTTATCATAAGAATATTTGTTTATTCCTAAGAGGTCACAAGTTCAAATCAAGAGGGGKTGAGAGGGGGACGATGTGTATACTTTCGTAGACTTTAGCAGTGGTGTGTGGGGATCCCTTGTCTCACAAACAAGGGGTCGCAYACACCAATTTGATGTTTGKCTTAGTCGTGACCTTAAAATTGGCTTGGTCGTGACTTTAAACTTAGATTATTATTATTATTATCATTAACTTTTTCTTAAKTAACCTTTGTTTTTATTATGATGATGRTGATAGTGATTAACATCAAGTGAAACCAAATGGTTTATYAGAGCTTAAAAATGTAAGAGATTACTTTGATTTCTTTAAAATTGTATTTCTATGTTGAAAAAGCATTGAGAAAAGCGTTCCAAGATCACCATAGTTTTGATGAGTTAAGAGGTTAGGAAGGTATTGTGGCAAATATTTTTAAATTGAGATCTAAAATGGGTATATGCAGGGAAATCTAAGAGGGAGAGTTTTTCATCTTATATTCACTTAGTCTCACAAAGATGACACATTCTTTCATCCCACGGTCTTTTGGGAGTTGTCCAACACCCAATTTCACTATGTAGCTCGTGAGTGTTTGTTCTTCTTTTAGCAATGTTGATTTTCTTCTTTGCACTTTTCAAAACTCAGAGGTAATTTTGATCTTCTAAATTAAGGTTGACCACCTCCTTGTACTATCTTAATTTAGTTTTTTCCACTAATTCGTTATCATGCCACACATTCTCCTTAAATTTAGAAATGATAATATTTATAATATTATCAATATTTTGCATTATAGTTTCTTCTTATATTCTTCAGTGATTTAGCCAAGATTTGACATCTTTATGTCATCCCCGCTTGAGTCGTTGGGGGGTTTTGGCTAGAGTTTGAAGCAATTTTAGTGAGCCTCTTGTCATCCATGTTGTTTATCTTGTTTTTGTATGTTAGGTATCTAATATCAATTCTATCAATGGGGTAAAGGCTTTCTTCTATGAGGAGGATAAGATAGGGTGTATTGCCCTTAATTTTAATTTTTTGAGATTATAAGTTATAAAATTCTTTTGGATCTTCTATCTTTCTCCAAGATTCTCTAGATATACTACAACCCTAAACTTCACATCCATATAAGATAACGGGGTGATGAGACTGTGAAAGAGTAGTTTTTTTTTTATCCCAAAGCCAAAGGTGTGTATTTGTATGAAGACACTTCCTCCAAGCTATTGTTGTCATAAACAAAAGTATCGTATGTGACCCTTTTGGATTTAATTATCATAACCTTTGTTTTTTCAGTGTTCATAGTCATGCCCATGCTAGAGAAAAAGTCCTTGAAGATTATTAGTTGCTTACCTAGGTCATAGGGATTCTTAGCCATAAGAACAATAGCATCACCATAAAGAAGTAGAATGATGACTATACTCGCCAAAGTAGGGCCAACATAGCGTACATCCTCCAAAGAATCTTCTAACTTATCAATATAAATGTCTAAAAAAATATAAAATAAGAAACAACATTGCTTGACTCCTATATTAAAGTTACTTTCTTACTAACAATCCTCAATAAATAACTTTATAGATATATATATCTATATATATATAGATATATAATCTGTTCTATGTATATGATTACCTGCAAAAATAGTTAAGAAATAAATGAAAAAAGTGTTTATAAGTAAATGAGATATTAGTATTACATTTAAAAAATAATAATAAAGTATCGATTATGAGACCGGATTCCATGTTTGTCGCATGTCTATTAACTACGATTTGGTTTTGAATCTCGACTCTAGAAGGGTGATGACATTAGATAAATGTAAAAAAAATACTTCATATGAAATTTTATATTTAACGCACACACAAATACCTTTCTCTCATCATTTGAATTTGAATATGGTAATCTACAGTGTTCAACGACTCTTTTAGCTTGTGTTAGAGTCAAAGAAAGATTGATTTAAATATGGTCTCAGAGCTTTCACGGGGTTCAACGGCTCTTTTGGTTTGTGTGGGAGTCAAAGAATGATTTGAATATGGTATCCGATCTTTTACAGAGTTGAACAACTCTTTTGGCTTGTGTGTTGTTCGAAAAAAGTTTAAAACTAAATTGATTAAATTAATGTGGGAGGAGAGTTCGTGGACGTTTGTGTGGGAGTGCAATAAAATTTAATAAATAAATTGATTTAATTTTTTTGGTAAGTTAAGAAAATTTTGGACTATGGAATTTATTTTTGGAAAAGAATTTTTAAATATATAAATAAACAAAATAAAATTAAAAATTTGAAATTTTTAAATTTGAATCTTTTTTTAATAGATAGATACATTTTTTTTAATTTATATTTTTAAAATTGACAAAAAAAATTTAATAATGCAATTTAGAAAACTATCAAAAAAAATTAAGATTAAAATTTTAAATAAAAAATTATTTTAAAACAATATTTATTTGGTAAAAACTTTTTTTTGCTTAAAAATGTTTAAATGAATAATTTTTTGGCTTAAAGATGTTAAACAAGGAAAGAATAATAAATCATATAAATAATTATAAATCATTAATGTCGATCATTGATTAAAGTTGAAACAAGGAAAGAATAATAAATCATATAAATAATTATAAATCATTAATGTCGATTATTGATTAAAGTTGAAGACGAAGATGTAAAAAATGTATTTTTAAAATATCTATGCTTAAGTATAACAATGTTGTTATTACATTTAAAAAAATAATTTCAAATACACGAGACTATGTTATATCTTTAATAGTAAGAAAATAAGATAGAGCTAGATGAACATTTTATTTAATGAATAAATAAAAACAAAAATGGATTGTGTTTGAATAAGACATGAGAGGATGTTATATCTTTACTGGTAAGAAAAGAAGATAGAGCTAGATGAACATTCTATTTAATGAATAAATAAAAATAAGAATGAATTGTGTTTAAATAACACATAATAGAAGAAAAATACTTTGCTACAATTGTTGTAAGCCAAGGATATAGCTTGAAAGTATAAGACTAAAACAAAAATGGATTGTGTTTAAATAAGACATGAGAGGATGTTATATCTTTATTGGTAAGAAAAGAAGATAGAGTTAGATGAACATTCTATTTAATGAATAAATAAAAACAAGAATGGATTGTGTTTAAATAACACATAATAGAAGAAAAATAGTTTCCTACAATTGTTGTAAGCCAAGGATATAGCTTGAAAGTATAAGACTACGACCTCAAATATTTTTAATGGTATAAATTTTTTGAAAAGTGTGACATACAATGTGGTGTTGTGACACATGACACTAATGGTGTAAGTGAGTTTATGTTCTGAACAAGCTTTGGATGCTTGAAAGGGAGATAGAAGAATGAGAGATTTTTGATAACCTTCTATTTTGGGAATTGTAGTGATTTTTAGATGGATGCTTGTGAACCAATTTTGACAGTATCAAAGTTTTGGGAATTGGGGTGGTTTTTAGATGGATTCTTGTGAACCAATTTTGAGAGCATCAGAGTTGAGTTCCATATGCACACAAGATGAGAGAAGCATAAACTAGTTTTCAAGTTTTCATTAAAAGTTTTAACATAATCCTATTTCAAGCTTGGTTGAAAAGAGGAGCATTAGTTTGTTCCAATTTTTTGGTTGTCTTTTGAATTTCCATATCAAGACGGGGTGAAATTTTAATATAATATTTTTTTTTGTTAAGGGAGGATGTTAGAATATAACACTCAAGTAATTGTGTGTATTACATGTGTTAGACTATGTTTGAACATGTGCAAATATAATGATAGTTAGAGGTCAATTATGTAATTATGTTAGCTAAACTTATGAACAATTTATATAATTATATGGTATGTAATGTATATCTATATAATTATATGGTATGTAATGTATATCTTTCTCTTTGCTAATAAAGATTATTTTTACATAGGCTTCTCTTGATTTAAACATTGGACTTGAAAGTTAATAAGGTGACTAATAATATTTGTCAAAAATTTGCATAGAAAAGACTTAATTTAATCCTCTTTTATTCCTTATGAAATGTGGCAATGAGAGATAACCTACTTTTACTTCTTATCGAATGTCATAACGTGGATGATTTTAAATGGATCTGAACTAGTGAAATGTTGTAAATTAATCCTCTTTTATTCCTTATGAAATGTGGCAATGAGAGGTAACCTACTTTTACTTCTTATGGAATGTCATAAATGGGCATTTCTCTTTTATTCTTTGATTATTCTAAATGGATCTGAACTAGTGAAATGTTGTAAGACTAGATGCCTACAAGTTAATTTGGTAATTAATGAAGATTAATAAACTATGTAAAATATAATGCAATGTAAAGTGAAATAAAACAAAGGAAAATAAATAATAAATAATAAATAAAATAGGAGAGACTAGCATGAGAAATGGGAAATGAAATGATACAGGAGCATCCTAGTTTCCAAGTCATCGAGCTTTTGGAAGGAAAACCTCCAAAAGGGGTCTTGGCAATTGATGAGGAATCTTCATTCCTTAGAAAAAAAAAATGTATTTTTTAAATTGATAAATAAGTTCTAGAAAGGATGAGTCATAAGTCTAAAAGGGTTGAATAGATAGAGTTAGTTGTAAAGGAATATGTTTTGTCATAGGCTTGAGAGATTTTAGGGATGATTCATAGTAAGATATTAGGATCGTTAGCAAGTTCTTGGACCTAAAACAAATCTGTTCTATTTCTAAAGTGATATTTATCCATTGTAAGCCTATGGGCAAAGGGAGAGAGGCATAGAATAGAGGCATAGGAAGAAGGAGTTCATGTGAGAGGAGAAAGAGAGGTCAGGGCCATGTATGCCCATATATGTATTAGGCCAAGAAATTTTGTACATTGAATTTGAAAGAATTTTTTATATTCATATATTATTGTGAATATATTGAATTTGAAAGAATTTTTTATATGCATATATTATTGTGAATATCTCTGCCCCTGTGATTAATGTCCCTGCATGAGTGTAAATGGAAAACTAACTGAGCATATGATTGCTTATTATGGGAATGGTGTGTAATTCCTATAATTGAATATGAGCATAGGAGTTTGATAGTTCGGTGATTTTCCAGCAGTTAGTAGCTATAGTAATATGTGATTCATGTGAAGAGGTTTAAAAAAAACATGTTGAGAAAATCAAATTGTAGATTCAATTTAGGGAAAGATGGTCAAAGGGTGTGTTGGAGAATGACATCGAAACCAAACCAAGTTTCTCTGCGTTGTATTGGTTAAAAAATTGTTCTAAGGTTGGACTCGATGTGGTGAATCAAGTTATTTATATTGTCATTATGTTGGCTTGAACCTAATCTGTGTTGAGAAATATGGTGGAGTATTGGCAATGGACAGTAAACCTAGCAAACAAATCGTGACAAAGGAGTGGACAAACACTTGGTGAGAAATCGCCATTAATGTATAAACGAACAAGAATGATGTTGAAGTGATCGTTGGTTGTGTTATCACCAATTCCTGTAAAGAGGGTGTTTTCCTAAGAGATGGGCCCCTTTGGGTGGCAAAATGCAAAGAAATGGGGTAAGAACCCTCTTACCCTAAGTTGGGATGCAAAATGTGTGTTTCGTTAAGCGACGGGCAAATCTGGGTGGCCAGAATCTGTACGCCCAGATCTACGGCCAGGGTTCCATTATGGACCTGTTTATGGATTAATCTGTAAGTGCGGACACGAACCGATCTCCCTAGATCCACCTGGATCTTGAACAAAACAGGACAGAATGCTACTCTTTCCCTAGATCTAGTCTATTGAGTGAACTAAGAGATAAATGAATATGGACATACCTTATGAACGCTTTCCTAAGTCTCTGTTGTTCCAAGATTTGCTCCGATGCTCTTGCTCCATTCAGATCACGACAGAACAAACCAATCAAAGTAAAGACAGATTAATATATTCAATAGCTAGTCTATACATGTGATCAAGGAATCATGTAATAAAGTGACATTATCTTTATGGGAAAGGGACATATTATTGTATTGATTAATTGAAAGAGAAACTTACAACCTGAGCCTTGATGTCGTAGGTCTCCTTTCGAAGGCTCTTAGCTCTGACACACACACTTCCTCATGCATGAAGAAAATCAACCACTTGTGATGACTTTGCTATAGTCTTTTGCTGCTGTAGCATCAATTCTCCATACAGGCTTCTAACAATTCTCTAATCAATCTCTTGCTAGCTTGCTTATGCTTAACCTTTTCCATGAGCCATCTCCTCAATATATAGGAGAAGATATATTAGTTACTTGGATAGGGAATGATCCCAATATATCTGGAAAGTCAGTATCTTTCCAACCATTCGAAAGCCGACTCATCCTTCTAGAAGATTCCCTTCTAGAAGGATCGAGAACTTATCCATTTTCCTTCTTTAAGATCATGTTCGCACCCTAGCTTTGAGTACAGTGCGAGAAGTTCGCACCCCAGATGAGAACAGACTACGGGAATGAAGCATTCTCGCAGGAGAGTATATATGTAGCCTGCGAACTATCTTTAAAAATATGATTTTTGGAAACTGATAAGTGTAACCTTTCTCAGGAAAATGTTCCTATGGAAGAGCTTGATATTTCATCATCATGACATTATCATAACACCATCACAATG
>SNQJ01S0217061.1:0-15425 GCA_010110895.2 Picea sitchensis | reverse complement strand
TAGAACACATCACCAAAAGACTTCATCCTCCCTTGAAATCCGGCCTTCTTTTACTTCTTCTTCCCTCTGAAATTCGACTTGTATCAAATGAATGTATAATGATGTTTATTTATACCATTTATGTCACTTCCTTTTAACATTAAGGCCGACCTGACACTTTCTTATTTTGTAATTCTTTTCTTTAATTTTCTTCAGGGCCTACATGTACAATTCACTTTGTCATCTTCAAAAATCCATTTCTCTTCAACCATGAGGATCCACGTGACGTGCCACATACCACCGGAAAGAGAGTGATGTATACTATCCATCCATGGGTTTTTTATCTACATGTGAATTTTCCTTCATGTCCAAATAACTTCATCAATCTTGTGGTCCAAAACCCATGACTAGGGTTGACATCAATGACAACAACCAATCTTCCAACATGAAGTTCTATGCCTGATAATCAATATCCTCCAGTATTTCCAAGACAACTTGTCAATGACATAAGGGTAGTGATTTTTACACTCCTATTATACTTCTACATGAATTTTGAAGATCTTGAAGATATTTCTCACGTCCTGAAGCTATCATCTCCAACTACATGCATTGATGCCTCCTGAAGATTCGTATGACATTGTATTTGTATATCTTCTGATGATTTTGAGATGTAGATAAGTTGTGTATTATTTGTGGCTACAATATATATTGGCATACACAATAGTAATGTATCCATGATTACTATATATGACAGGGATATACAATGTAATTGATTGGCATCCATGCTTAGTTTGTCCCAAGCATGGGTATTCCCTCCTCAGTGATTATTATTATTCTTTTGTAGATGACACACTCTTGAATAATCATCTCGGCTGACTCAACTCGTTGCCTTCCCACTTTACTAAATATGTTGTAATGTATTTTGGACATTAGTTTATCTTCTGACCTGACACATTAGGGGGCATTTGTTATAGCTCAAAATTCCACTACTATGCATTTTTGAGTTTAGCCTACTCACTCACACATATGCCAACCAATTTTGTTGAGGTTTCTCTTAAAAACCACATTTTTGTGCGGTATACATACCCTGCTACATATGCAACATGCGTACATATGTTAGTTTCATGCATGACAACCCGTGTATACTCTAAAAAGTTGCAAAAATTAAAAAGTTTCATCCTAATTTTGGGTGGAATTTATGGGCTATGCCAAGTTGAAAAACCATCTTACGCCCTATATCCCTTAAAACCAAATAACCATCATTTTATCCATATAAAAGGCTCACTAGGGGGGTCATTTGGATATATGAAAGAAGAGGCAAGTGAACTCTGCCAAATTTTCTCCCTTGAATTCCAAGTCTTTTGCATCTCACTCTAAGTTTTCATCCTCAACATTCCCTACCATCCATCCTCCTTATACAATCCATCCTTTTTCCCTACATTGGAATTTTGGTTGTGAGGATAGTGCATTGGGAATGGTTCACTTGGAGTCAAAGTAGAGGAACCCATGCAAGGTTCGTGGAGCGATGTCGAAAAAATTTAGGTTGTAACTTCCAGTCTTGTTATCAATAAAAGAGAAACTTCTTGTCCCATATATTTGTGTATTTATGTTTATATTTATATATGGTTTACATGAGTATCTAACCCTTTATATGATCTTGGTATTTATGCATATCTTGTCATATTATGTTCTTTATGTTGTCATATTATGTTATTTGAAGTTGTTTCAGGCCAACTTTGGGAGGAGGGCTAGAATATAGGAGCGAACAACAACATGAAGGGATCTACTGCAGACAGAAGGACTTAAGGTACATACTTTGATCCATTGTCCCTTCCCTTAATTATCATTAGGTCTTGTTGGATTTGTGTAGAATAGAAGCATTTGTGTATTTTAAGGTGTCAAGGCTTTTCCTAGTCACTAGACCCAGATTAGGGGTTTTCTTCCTCATAGCACCGGAGTATATATATATATATATTAAATAACCCTACCACGGTGAGCCTTTTTTTGAGAGAAACTGTGTGCACCAATCCATCATTATTTAAGTAACGCATCATAGAATATTTTTTTTTGAAATAACCCTACCACGGTGCATGATTTTTCAAATCACCGATGCATTTGTAGTATAAAATGCACCAGTGCATTATTTATTTATAAAATCATCATAAAAAACATCCTCTAAAACCTCCACCCACTCACCTTTGCTAGTGTCCTCTGCTATAAACTAATTTTTGGGCTATTTTATAGGGGCTTCTTCCAAAACCTCTGCTAGAGGGTCTTTTCATTATAGTGTACTCACCTCTCCACTAGCAAAAGGGGTAAACCATAAGAAGGATATTTTGTGGTATTCTTTAAAAATAGAGGGATGGTAAGTTTCCAAGGACAATTCCTATCCAATTGGGTGATGGATTTAGGAACAATAATTAAAAGGGTTCAAACAAAATCAAAAGAGACATAATTAGACTATTATAAACATGCTTAAACTAACCATATATATCTATTATGTAGGAAATTAATGGACAGCCCTTCCAAATATGCACCTCACAACAAGTACAAAATCAACCAAGTAATAATGTACACCAATACAAAGGAAGGGTTTCACCTCAACCCTAACATCTTCTTTTTGGAGAAAACTTACTCTTTTCCAAACAATTTACTAGCAGATTTGCACTAGTAATTTCCAACCATCAAATCAACCCAATGAAAATAAGAAAGATGGACAACCTCACAGTGGAATGCCCCTTAACTTGCTCCCACAATATATTCAACCAAGCTTGGAGGTGAACTCCCACAACTCCATCCATGTCACTTTTTCCTATAAATCTCCTAGTATTATAGGATTCCTCCTTAAATAAAGCCTAATGAGGCTGCACATAATGAAAATCATGAAGGGTTTGATAGATTAGATCAAGACTAATCTTCCTCCTTGACTAAAGCCTAATAAGGATATACATAATGAAGGTCATGAAAGGTTTGATAAATTGTATCAAGAATCATTGACATCCTCTTAAGGCTAAGGTAGACCTCCCAAATATTCATAAAAACCCTAGAATAACATTTCCTCTCTTCACATGAGTGCTCAACAATAAGTGCTCAACAATAAATGGTCAAATTCTTCATAATGGTGGCACTTATACATTTTTCCTTCATTGTGTTAAGGTGAAACTAAACATAATTTAAATTTGTGTTTTAAGTATGACGTAAAAATAACTTAAAATTATGTTTATAACTTTTTACTAACTTGGGGATTCTTAAATTATATTTAATTATAAATTTTTACTAACTTTGGGGATGTTTAAATTATGTTCAATTATAATTTTTTAATAACTTGGGGATTCTATTATTAAGGAAAACTTGTTCATAGCTTAAATAAAATGTCAATTCAAATTTCAATGTGTCTTTTGGTCACATTCTTTCTTGGACAATGCTAAAAATATGTAGAACATGTCCGTTGCTCCAATGAGGTAGGGAATCTTCTAATGCTTTGTTTCACTACTACCTAATGTAGACGTTCTTCTCGTTTGAAGACTACCTGATGTAAGACGTTCTTATTCTAGGTGGCCCATTTCATGCTCATCTTCCATTCACGTGGTTTTGGATCCTAGTTTCAACGTAGAAATAACACTCAAATATGTATGAATGCCAAATTTAACCTCATGATAAAATCTTTCTTGGGTGATGAACGTGTGACTCGTAGAAGATGGATAGATATATGGTATATTGTTCTAAAAGGAGATAAAAATGGTATACGAGTAACCGAGTGGTAATCAAGTTCCCTCATCTTTTCTTGGAATATTTTGGGGACCAAAATCCTTCAATGGGGAGGTGTGATATGAATCATATATGTATTAAAATATACAATGGTAACAGTTCAAATCAACACAAAGTGATAAAAAAATCATGAATTTTTGGAAAGGTTGATGGTTATAGAAGCATATGATGAGGTAGGAGATGCAAATGACATTTTGAAGAGCCCCACACTCAATTAATGAACCACCACAACTCCATATAATTTCATGTTTTCAAAAGTAAACATTGAGAAATTAAAAAAAAAAAATTAAGGATAAAAAGAAAAATAAAAAATAAAAATAAAGCAAACATCCATTGGAACACTACAAGAAAAAGAAAAAGCAAAGAAGATAAGCACTAGGGTTGGAGGAGCTAATGGGGATGCTCGACCTTCTAGCCAACCCAACATAGCCTACTTTATCTATAAAGTCATGCACAACGAACAAGAATAGATTGTTTTGTATATGATAGAAGGAATGTTTTATATTGATTCCTATGATGTGAGTGTGAATGATCCAAGGAGCCAGACTCCATTGTAAATATACAATTTTTAAGAAATAAAGAATAACCTCATCTTTTTGATGTTGGAGTTTTTCCTTCACATTTCTCCATGATAATTTGTATTGTTCATTCTATTAAATGCTTATGTGATTTCATTGTTTAGTTATTCACTATGTTGTGGTATATAACTAAGTGAATTTATGTTAATAGAAGTGACACATGTTGTTTATTATCTTCTTCCCAACCCTAGTCTATTGGCCACAACTAATTGTTTATTTTCACTATTTAACTGAAGCTTAGAGGATTTTTATGGTGAACCCGAGACCAAGTTTCTATGTTTGTGTGTTGATAATCAACATTATGCCTCCTATATTGACCATTGGTCATTTCAGGGAACCCATGTGCACTTTTGAAATCTTGCATACTAAATTGTTGGGTTAGTAGTTCCATCCATGTTCCCACACTTTCTATCAACCTTACATCAATCAAATTGAATGTATAGGATTTTATTTATAGTAGTGTTCTCAATTTAATAATGTCACAATACTTTTCTTATACCATGCATAGTTATATAACCTATAACTATCTCATTAGATTTATAGCTTTGTATAGTTATTCATTAGGAATCATAGTGTTCTATGATATAGCTTACTTGTTAATTCATTAACCACCATTGACAATAGTGATATAAAAATTTCATTAGCCAATTAGTTTGGATGTCAATGAATTGAAGTAAGCCTTATATTCCTCATCATGGATGAAGCTATATATTCCTTTTAATGATGGAGTGTTGTTGGGAATGGTGATGAGCTATGTTTTTTTCATAAGTTGAATCATTAGTTGGAAAATCATAACTTAGGAATTTTTGTATTCATGTGATATGATGGTGTTTGATTTAATAAACATAATAGTGTTGGTGTAATGTACCTAGGGAGGATAATATGGGGTACCTAGGGACACACCTAAGGGGGATATTCAATGTAATGTCACTATAATCATGGAATAAATAAAATATGTAGTTAGAGGAAATAATATAATAATAAAGGGTAGTTGGCATAGTCCCCTAGGAATGTTTATAAAAAAAGAAACAAATACACATGAGTTTCATTATATTGATATATGTTGGATATATTGTATTATAACAAGCATGGATTGTGGAGTGATTCCTTCCATAAGGTGTATTTGATGATGTTTCCCTACATTAAGGGCTCTATCTATATCTTGGTGTCATTTTTGTGTGTATGCATTCTATTATTTATAAATTTTAAGGGTTGTATATTTTTTGTGATTCAATTTCAATGGTTAAGGAGCTCCATTGAAAGGTAAGTTATTTCATCAAAACTCTAATTATATTTTTGGGTTATAGTAAGCAAGATGAACTTACATGAAAATTGAATAGTTCTCGTATTGAAGAATACATAGAATAAAGTAAGTCAACATGGGGAAAGCATCGAGATATTGGTTACAATCCAATTTACCAGATGTTGCTGCCATGTTGTGGGAGTTTCTGAACCATGACAATAAGTTTAAACTTCCATATGAATAATATGAAAAATTATTTTTAGATGGGTGGTCCCATGCAATGAACAATGATAAAGAAATCACTAAGGGTTTATGTCCATGTGACAATTTATTACATGTTCATGGATGTATTCAAAAATAAAATGTCATTCTTTCTTTAAACCCTAGTAAAAAACATAACTTCATCAACATTGTCTTAGCTAAAAGATTATAGGTCCCTACAAAGCATATTCAACGCACACACATTGAGGGTGAAAATGTTCACATTTTTAAAGATTTGAAGGTTACTATGGATAAATATGTTTTTCTTCCATATTTTCATGCTACAAATATGGTGTAACATATCGCTCTACTGAGCACACTTTTATTGGCTTATTCTTTGAGGAAACTTGCGTGCAAGTGATCCGATTATGGTACATTGTGATTTCATTTCGATTATGTAGTATAAATTATGATGATGTGTTGTGACTTATTATTATTTGATGTATATATATTGGCAAATGCTACTGACGATTTTTCCCGAGTGTGAAGGACACATGACAGGTTATGGATGTTGATGGAATCAATGGACTTCCTTGAACTATGGATTGAGTTAGGAAGTGAATTGTATTTTGATTGAGTATTTCATTTATGCACTTGTGACATATGATAGATTAAAATATGATTTATGTATATGGATTATTGACATGGGTTTTATCAGTGGATGCAAGCTTGAGGATTCTTGCTAATCCAACTCACATAAGGAGTAGAGGGGCCATGCATAAAAACCAAACATTGAGGGAGAGGTGTGGCTGCGTCCATGTCACAGCCTACTATCACTCCCACTGTGGTATGAACTATAGGTTAACGATTACCTAGTTCAAGAGGGCCACAATATCACGAGGGTGGATTGATACAATCACTCATGAATATTTCTAAGGAGCGTGCAATAAGGTGGAGTCCTTATTCCTTAGAAGCCCTTAGTCTCTCACAAGGTCAACCGAGTGGAGTGTTGACTCCAAGGAGTTGGACAAACTTCCAAAACTAGTCAAAGGAGAGTGGCACCCTTGGATCATGAAGGTGCGTATTGAAGGGCATGTCTCGTAATTAAAAATTTGAGTCAATAAATCTAGGTGCCTAGAAAACAAAAAATGATTAGACCTTGTTGAATTTAAAATAATTTATTCAATAGTGAATTTATTAATTATAAATCCCAATAAAAGTCTAAGCCAAATTCTAAGACTAAGCCTAAGTCTAAGTTTAGATAGGGGACTAAATTAAAATATTAAATAAATTAAAAGAATATAGATAAATCAATTTAAGGAAAAAGTGAGAAAAATCTAAAAATTGGATAAAATGCACATGTGTGCATGAAAATAACAAAATAGTTTTAAAATAGAAAGATATAAAATATGAGAGAATAGGAGTACACTTGGAAGCGAATCTTGAGTCAACCTACCACTACTATAACTAGAAGAAGACTCCTAATCCAACTCTAACTAAGATCTAGTTAGGAGACACTCATTAAATGAGAATTTGTGGATCAAAGGGACAACTAAGAGACAAAATAGGAACACATTGGGGAATTTGAGGGAAATTGAATTTTTAAATAAAATAAAATTGGTATTTACTTGTGCAACTTGGGGAGAGTGTGACAAGTGTGTGGGTGAATAATCCTATTTAAATTAATTAAAAAGTTAATTAGTTGTGCATGTGGACATGTTTCAGTGAGGAAATTTCTATAAAAGAAATGGTGTAGAAGGTAAATGGATCTCAATTATTCCTAGTAAGATTATGCTGCCAAAATTATTGTGCACTGTGTTTTACTTGTGAGAGTTGGGATACCAAGCTTAAAGAAGGAGTGGAAGATCTTCCTTGCAAGGAAAGCTTGGAGCTATTGCAATATGGTTTTTATGTGTGGCCACTTTGTGGCTTGGGGGGATAAGGGGGGAGAAGAGTACCCCTAGCATTGGTTGGGAGGTACCGATGAAGTCTTGGATTCTACAAGCAAGGCGAAGGAAAGGAGGACGCACAAAAATGTTGGCATGTTTACAGGAAGAGTGTGCTTTTCATTGATATCAAGAACAACAACGACGATGGTACCACTGTCAAAGCTCAGAAGAGATAACGTTCTGAAACGTGCAAACTTTCACAGGAGGTAGTTCAAAGGTGGAACCTTTGAAACATTGGAATCTTCCAAGTTGGAAGAAATTGTAATATTAGGAGGAGGAGTGATAGTGGTCGTCAGATCAAGCACTATGAAGAATCTAGATCATTGGATCATATTCCACACAGGATGAACG
The DNA here is from genome assembly GCA_010110895.2 of Picea sitchensis. Lineage (NCBI taxonomy): Eukaryota > Viridiplantae > Streptophyta > Pinopsida > Pinales > Pinaceae > Picea > Picea sitchensis. The sequence continues at coordinate 7,356 of SNQJ01S0217061.1, read as the reverse complement.
AGCACGTAGAGAAGAGGAGAATAGAGCTCATCCATTAGATCTGCGTGCATGGAAAAAACCATTGGATCCCAAGGAAAGTACACGAGACAAGTTTTGAAATCATCAGAACCATCCATCGTCAGGGTTGACAGGTGGCAACAAATCTAGGAGTTTGAAGAATTGAACTTCAAAATATTTGCAAGGGGAAGAGTGGAGTCGATCCTAGTTCAAAGGTGGAACCTTTGAAACATTGGAATCTTCCAAGTTGGAAGAAATTGTAAGATTAGGAGGAGGAGCGATAGTGGTCGTCAGATCAAGCACTATGAAGAATCTAGATCATTGGATCAGATTCCACACAGGATGAACGAGTACGTAGAGAAGAGGAGAATAGATCTCAGCCATTAGATTTGCATGCATGGACCAAAAACCATTGGATCCCAAGGAAAGTGCACGAGACAAGTTTTGAAATCATCAGAACCATCCATCGTCAGGGTTGACAGGTGGCAACAAATCTAGGAGTTCGAAGAATCGAACTTCGAAATATTTGCAAGGGGAAGAGTGGAGTCGATCCTAGTCGTTGGTGCTAGGAAGGATACGTGGCGAGAGAACAACATTTCGGTGACTTGCATATTGGAAAATTGAAAGGTGAGAGTTGTAGGAACTCAATATGTCCCAGTTCACGAGTGGATCTGGACTGTTGGATCATGGAGGGTCGTGGACCGTCGATCTGACATGAAGTATTTCAGATATCGAAAGTTGGAAGAGTCAGGGTTGGCTCACATCCAAACACCCGACACATGAGTTCACGAGTTGATCACAACCATTGGATCACAGAGGGTTGTGGACCGTTGATATGACACAGAGTATTTCAGATATCGAGATTTGGAAGAGTCAGGTTTGGCTCACATCCAAATACCTGAAACGTGAGGTCGCGATGTGATCGCATTCCTTGATCAAGGAATGTCGTGAGTCGTTGATCGGAAAAGACTCGAAACATGAAACTCGCAAAATCTTAATTCACGAAGGTGAGATTTGGACTGTCAAATCACTGAGGCTCATGGACCGTTGATCAGGCACGATGAAGTTCATGAAACATGAAGTCCCAAAGTACTTGGCTCCAAGTCACAGCTAGTGGTCACATCAGTGGAAGAGAAGGGAAGGAGCTAGCATTGCTAGGCTCCACTTCGGATTTCGGGAGTTGGGAGAATCGAGGAAACTCATAGCTGAATATCCGATATGTGAATTTGTGAAGAACCTTTTTCTTGGCCCCTGGTTACATCCAATGTCACATTAGTGGAAAATAAGGGAAGGAGCTACCATTTCTAGGCTCAACTTCAGAGATCACGAGTTGGGAGAATCGAGGCAAATCACAGCAGAATATCCGATGCATGAAGTCATGAAGCACCTTTTGGATATGCGTCTGATCACAACTCGTGGTCACGTGAAAGGAAGGGGTTTAACCAGAAAATTTGATGCCCATTGTGAAGTTTTCTCAAGAAGGGAAAAGGCGCCAAAGGGATGAGCGCACAGAGGTTCTCTCTGTAACTTCCAAAATGGACTAATGGTATATGCCAAAGAATTTGAAGAGCTTCAGGGTGATCGCCAGAGGAGCTGAAGAGTCTCACGATAACTGCCATTGGAATGAAGACTCATCATAGAGACAATTGATAGATGGAAAAGTATCAAAGACTGTAACTATAAGAGAAAGGATAAGCTCAACTTTGACAAAGAAGACGAAGGTTTTCACTGCCATAGAAGCCAAAGAATCAAGAGATAATAGTTGCTAATGATGAACATATTTAGAATAACCACTAGAGAATATGAAGAGTTGTTATGATGATCTGGTAGAGAACTTGGCATGAGAAAGACATGTAGAAAAGAGAAGAGACTGTGCTATTTCGATGGTGATGTATGTGGGTAGGATGAGACATAGTGAATCATCTGAAGTGGAGATGAGAGGCACATCAAATAGCATCTAGAGGAAGCATAAATATATAAAAGAAGAAGAGAAGTTGTATAGGGAGTGGTTGCACAGGAGGAGAAAGAGATGAGCATAGAAGCGTAACAGAGTATAGAAGCTGCAAGAGGAAGAGGAGACATGGATCTATAACAGATTAGATCAGAGACAGAGCAAGTAAGTTTTATAATATTCAATCAAGGTGGTACGGTGGTGCTAGGGAGGATTGCAGTCCTCTAAATTCTAGTTGTTTCTAGAAGATATTNTGCAAGAGGAAGAGGAGACATGGATCTATAACAGATTAGATCAGAGACAGAGCAAGTAAGTTTTATAATATTCAATCAAGGTGGTACGGTGGTGCTAGGGAGGATTGCAGTCCTCTAAATTCTAGTTGTTTCTAGAAGATATTCTGGGAGTTGGTGCTTCCATCTAGTGGGTGCTAGAGAAACCTTGAAGTTGGTGCTTCCATATAGCGGGTGCTAGAGAAACCTGGGAGTTTGTGGTTCCATCTAGTTGGTTCTAGAAAAATTTCAGAGTTGGTGCTCTCTGCAAGTTGTAGCTTGCTATCAGAGGTTGTATCCTCATATTTGAGTAGGATCTCAAAGACTATGATGTACATGAAAGTTAGAGCTTGATTGGCATCCTAAGAAGAAGATATTTTCACCCTTATGGGTTTCCTCATGAAAATCAGTGTCTCTGTGTATTCTGTGTGATCAATCAAATGTTGCATATCTATGCATGTTAAGTTATCAACAACACATTAAATAATAATATAGAAATAATCAGAATAACAAGAAGAGTTTCAATCTTATATGCATAAATGATTCACCCCCCCCCGCCNCGCCCCCCTCTTAGTTATATTTCCAACAATTGGTATCAAAGTCGATGCCTTTGATCAAAGGTAGATCCATAAGCTTGAACATGACTAGTCATGAAGGAAGTTCAAGTAATAGAGTCCCTCTGTTTGATGGAACAAACTTTGCCTTCTAGAAAATAAGGCTGAGAACACATTTAATGTCCTTGGGTGTTGATGTTTGGGATGTCGTTGAAACAGGATATGTGAAGCTTGTAGTCTTGGCCTCAAAAGATGATAATTTAGAGTTTATCTTTAATGAAAAAGAAATTAATGCCATCCTTAGTGGAATTTTCGAAGATAATTTTTTCAAAGGCATGCACTTTGATTCAACAAATTTTATGTGGGACAAACTGATAAGTAGTTATGAAGGTAGTGAAAAGGTGAAAGAGGAAAAACTACAGACTCATGGACTGAAATTTGAGTAGTTAAAGATGGATGAAGAAGAAACTATCAGTAAATACTTCTTATGTATAGAATAACTTGTCAACACTATGAGAGGTCTAGGTGAAATGATAGATGAATATTTTCTAGTCCAGAAAATATTAAGATCTCTTCTTGATAGATTTAACTCAAAGGTCTCTGCTATAGAGGAAATAAATGATCTCAAAGTGTTGACACTAGATCAACTTCTTGGAACCCTAACTACTTATGAAATGAGAATCACCAAATTTAAATCCACTACAAGAGAGGCATCCTTTAAAGCAAAGAGAAACAAAGACTCCGATATAGATGAGATTGAAGCAAATTTTGTGAGAAGACTGATGAAAGGATCAAGAAAATACAAAGGTAAGTTGTCCTTCAAATGTTTCAACTGTAGTAAGATAGGTCATTTTGTAAATAAGTGTCCTCACAAAAGAAAGGATCAGACATATGATGACGAAGAGAATAACAAACACAAAAAGGTCTATAAAGAGAATAATTTTAAGAAGAAAAGTCTTTGTGTAAACAATGATGATGATCCTTCAAATGATGAAAGAAATGACTCTTCTATTGAAAGAAAAATAAATGATATCATGTTAATAGATTTAGCAGACCTAAATACTAAAGATACAAGAAGTGAGCTCGTTGATTGTGAAGCGGTAGTAGATCTTGAAGGAGAACTTGTCAGTGCCATGGAAGAGATTGATAGACTCAGAGAAAAGAAAAGAAAAAAAAAATAGTTACTGCTCAGGTATGAGAAAAAAGGCAATGAACCATCTGAAGAAATTTCTTTGTTGAAGGTTAAGTTAGAAGAAGATAAGAAGATTGAATACAACCTCAAACAACAATTGAAGGAAGCCGAAACAAGAGGTGAAAAATTGGAAGCTGAAGTAGTGACTATCAGAAAATATCTAGAGAAATTCCAGGCCTTATATCATTAGAATGTGACAAGTATTAGAGCCTCAGAAATATTAGCCTCCATTCTGAATAAAAAAAGGAATTCAAAGTTGAAAATTGGTTTGGGTTATGAAGAGGTATCAAGTATTGGTTAGCCAAGCAACAAAGAATCCATCAAGTTTGTCAAATCTACAACCATTGAAAACAACAAACCTATAGAAACAAGGAAGAGAATCAGCCGCCAAGGAGGAGTGAAGGAAAAGCTACCAGAACTGAATCTGTAGAAAAAATAAATAATACATCCTCTACTCAAGGAAGTCATTAGCATGGAATAAATTGACCTACTCAAAGAAGACAACCCTTTTCCAGGTATAAATATTTTTTCTATGGATATTGTTTTTTCTGCTCTAACTTTGGCCACAAAGCTATAAATTTTTCTTTAAGATTTAAACATGAGAAATCAAGACAACCAATGAATAGATATCTTCCACAAAAAATAATAAGACAACCAAGTAACAAACATCCACAGAATGCAAATCATGTGATGGTTGGGAAAAGGACGTAGATTAAACATAACAATCATTATGATCCTTTATTTAATGAACCAAAATGTTACATCTGCCATAATTATGGACATAAATCTACAGACTGTCGCTTAATGAACTATAAGCCAGACTCAAACCACAGAGTTGAATATGTCAAGGTTTGGAAGAAAAATTAAGACAACAAGTGTGGACTACTGTTTTCAGTCCAAAGACAAAAGGACCCCTGGTATATTGACAACAGATGCTCTAGTCATATGATAGGTGACAAAAGTAAGTTCATATCACTCAAAGAAAATAAATCAGGGAGTGTGACCTTTGGAAATGATGCTTGAGGAAAGATCATAGGTAAAGGTCTAGTAAGCTTAAGTAATGGAAGAAGAAAATCTCAAGATGTATTGTTTGTTGATGGTTTAAAGCATAACCTTCTTAGTGTCAGTCATATATGTGATAGAGGATGTGAAGTCACTTTCACTTCCAAGAATTGTAAAATAAAGATAGTAAACACATGAGAGATGATTACAAAAGGGATTAGAACTGAAAACAATGTATATGTTCTAAAGGAAGATAAGGAGAAATGTCATTTAAGGAAATTTGATGAAATTTGGTTATGGCACAGAAGGCTTAGACACCTGAATTTTGATCATATTGTCAAACTGAATAATGAAGGTGTTGTGAAAGATCTTCCAAGAATATCTAAGCCTCATAACTCTGTATGCGAATCCTGCCAAATGAGGAAGTTGACTTGTGCTCAATTCAAATCAAAGAGTTTCACATCTTTAGAGAAACCACTTCAAATTGTTCATATGGATCAATGTGGACCATCGCAAAAGGAAGGAATTAGAGGAGAACGTTACTTTATGATGGTCATTGATGGGTTCTCCATACTTACGTGGGTTTCCTTTCTGAGAGAAAAATATGATGCATTTGATAAGTTCAAAATGTTTAAGGCATTAGTCGAGAATTAGATAGGAAGGAAGTTAAAGGAAATTTGCTCAGACAGAGGAGAATTTCTGCCAAGATATTTCAAATAATTCTGTGACAGACATGGAATTAAAAAATAATATACTATTCCAAGTACTCCTCAACAAAATGGAGTTGTAGAACGCCAAAATAGATCAGTTCAGCAGATGGCAAGGGCTATGATGAGTGAAAGGGACATTTCACAAACCTTCTAGGTGGAGGTTGTTCACACAGTTGTTCATATTCTAAACAAAGAAAATCTAATGTCGAACAGTGATAAAACTCCACATGAGTTGTGGTTTGGTCGACCTGCATCATTCAAGCACTTCAAAGTATTTGGAAGTAAATGCTACATCAAAAATAATGATGATCATCTGGGAAAATTTGATAGTAGATATGATGAAGGTATATTTTTAGGATATGCAACGAACAGTAAAGGATAGATATTCTTTAACAAAAGAATGCATAAATTACTATACTATATTGATGTTCGAATTGATGGAGAAGCTCATGTAAAAGATCAACATAGAATAAGCACTAAGCCAGATGAAAAATATGATGAGAATAATGAAAATGAAGATCAACAAATCCCAGAGTCACAAGAAGATGATGAATCGGGTGGAGAAGAGACACCTAGACAAAAAGAGTTAGGACAATAATCAACATCAAATCCGTCCTCGAGAATTACTCAAAAGAATCATCTTGAAAGTCAGATAATTGGTGAGAAAGACAAAGGTGTACAAACTAGGAGGAGGATAATCAAAGACATCGAGAAATCACATATAGCCTTCATATCCATGGTGGAACCCAAGAACTTTAAAGAAGCCAATGAAGATGTAAATTGGTTAAAATCAATGAATGAGGAACTAGATCATATTGAAAAGAACAACACTTGGGAACTCGTTCCTAGGCCAGCAAATAAAAATGTAATAGGATCCAAATGGGTCTATAAAAATAAGATGAATGAGCAAGGAAATATTGCAAGAAATAAGGCTAGATTGGTCTACAAAGAATATGCTCAAATAGAAGGACTGGATTTTGATTAATCATTTGCGCCCATAGCAAGATTAGAAGTTATTAGAATGTTTCTTGCCTATGCTTTTCATAAACAATTTAAAGTCTATCAAATGGATGTCAAGTCAGACTTTTTAAATGGAGATCTAAAAGAAGAAGTCTATATGGAACAACCAGAGGGTTTCCAACTATCAGATAACCCTAACTTTGTCTGCAAGATGAAGAAAGACTTATATGGGTTGAAACAAGCTCCTCGTGCCTGGTATCATAGACCAAATACATATCTTCAAGATAAAGGGTTCAAGAGAGGAATAGTTGACAACAATTTGTATATCAAAACAAAGGGTAATGATTTTGCTCATTGTGTTGGTTTATGTAGATGACATCATCTTCAGTAGTAATAATGCTTCATAAGTAAAATGGTTTGCTTCTACCATGTAGCCTGAATTTGAAATGTCTATGACAGGGGAATTGTCATTTTTTCTTGGTCTGCAAATTTCTCAGAGGTCTAATGGAATATTTATTTGTCAGGAAAAATATATAAGAGAAATGTTGAAAAGGTTTCAAATGGAAGATTTTAAACCTATGAGTACACCTATGGTCACTGGATGTAAGTTAAACAAGGATGATGACTCTGTTGGATCATGTTGTCATTGATGCCAATGGTTTGATTGATTGATGTCATTGATTGATGTCAAGTGATTGATTGATGTCAAATGATTGATTGA
>SNQJ01S0217060.1:0-13200 GCA_010110895.2 Picea sitchensis | reverse complement strand
GTCTAATTCCTGGATAATGTGTTGAAGTCGACAGGAATAGACTCGTCGAAGGAGGGCCTTGATGTATCCCCCATCAACAACACAAAATGGACATAGATATGTGATTGGTAGATCAAATGAACATAGACTGACATGATTATTGAGACAAGATATTTGTGATGGCTGACTCTCAAGGCGGGTAATTCCCTTGAACACTGAGGCACAACAATAGAAACATGACAAGGACCAAAACACGATGATGCAATGGATCCTGTGACTTTTGTTGGGTGACCCAAAGTAGTAAGAAAAACTCAAAGTATTGGTTCAGTGTAGAGGTTCAACGGATTAAGATGTACGCAGAGACAAAGTGCCATGTTCAAGGGCGACTCTAAGAGTTACTTGGTAATGTTCTCAAAAACTGTTTGGGTTTCTTCCTTCAATTTCCCCCCCATCCATATAGACGAGTACCTCTTTTTAATTTAGCGAGCTCGAGGAGGGTAATACATGCTCGATATGACTCATCTTCGGTAAGTCCCTCTTCCTTTTTAACAAACTAGAAGAAGTAAGATTTCGGTCCCATATGGGCTTGTCGATGTTTGTTTAATGAGTCCAAAGATAGAAAACTCGAAGGTTTTTCAGGATTATAGAGTCTCGAAAAACACTTAAAAGAGAACTCTATCAATTCCTTTTTCGTAAAGTAGTCTGATGAGACCAAAAAATAGATAAACTATCACTCAACAGACGTTTTCTTCAAATACTTTAACGAGCGTGAAGAGAACAAGCTCGCTCGACAATCTTTTCATCTTTAGAGAGACTAAAAAGAACTTAAAGATGACTCCAGTGTTGTCCTTTTTCGTAATGTTAGTCTCGCGAGGCCAAAAAAGAGATAAATTATCACTCAAAGGACGCCCTTTCAAACCTTTTAATGGGTGGGAAAGGAAGCAAGATCACTCGACAATCTTTTCATGTTTAGAGAGTCTAAAAAGAGCTTAAAGGAGACTCCAGGGGGTTCCTTTTTTGTGTATCCATACAGGTTTGAAAAAGAGATAAAATTTTACCCGGATGCATTCTCATGTATTTACGAGCACAAAAAAGAACAAACACTAAGCTCGATATGCCCCCTGCTTGAAAGCTAGTGGCTTAACTCCAGAAAGATCATCAAAGGCTGGAGACATGCCCTCTAAGATTCAATTCATTGACCGACTCTAAGATCGTCACCAACTTCTCTAGTAGATGAGAAAAAGGAGAAGGGTGGATGAAAACAAGGTTCAAGATAGGTGATTGTTTCATTTTTTAACGATCTTGAAACAGGAAAATAACTATGCTCAGGGCCTCTATTTCATTTTTTAACGAGCTTGCCATAGAGAAGAAAAACTATGCTCGTGACTGCTTCTTGATCATGGCTTCCAAGAGGATAATGCTATGGAAGGATACCATGTCAAGGGACAAAACTTAGTCATGGCCTCTAGGAGATCATCGTTGGATGGAGGAGAATCACTCGAGAAGGAACACATGTCAAGGGTCACGATAGGGGTAAGGAGATCAGACTCCAATAACCCTACCGAAGAAATCATCATATCCACTACCAGATCCAAATCATCGGAAGTTGAAAACATGGGAGACGATAGAAAATCGACATCAGGAAGGGAGATAGAATGTATATCTGCTCGAATTTCTTCACGAGGGGGAAGAAAAGAGGATCGCTGATGGTTATTATCCCGATGTAACTTGTCAATGCGAAACATTTCCAGAATAGATTCATCAAAAGGAAAAGTTGGGGAAATGTAGTTGATCACAGACAACAAGGAACTCAACCATATTTACATCGAGGAAACGTCAGGCGCCAATAGATGTTGGTCATCCGATGAGGGAAAAGCAGATTGGATAGAAATGTATGATGTTTTGGATGGACTAAGTGGCACGGTGTCACCTAGTGCATCGAATTCCAACGGACAAGGTACAATCCAAGGGTCAGATGATTCCAAAGATTGATAAGCCACGGTCGAAATCATATCGACGGTGGAAATATGATGTGTAGTCGGTGGAAGTGGTGTAGGGAAGGTACCCATGAGGCTAGAATATTTTATTAAGCCAACACCAATTCTTTCATACGTAATCTTGTGGTCTCCCAAGAAAGGAATATTGTTTGTAGTGGGAATGCAAGCATCGGTCGTGCAGAAATCCAACTGATCAACAGTGACAATTTTGACCTGATGAGCAAATTGGACTCATAAAAAAACTGACGAGGCAATGACAGTCATAGCATAAAACCAACTTCTTCCAAGTAACAAGTTGTAATCAAGGGAAGCATCGACCACCTCGACATCAACAGTAACAGTTTTTTCACCCAATTGGATGGGCAGGGACTGTAAAAGCCCATGGGGGTGAAAACCTTTCCCATCGAAGGTGTGTAACATCATTGGGGATTTGTTAAGTGCGGGTGATTTTAAACCTTTCCAACACGCTAAATACATGACACAAGTTGAGGCTCCCTCATCTAGAATAGTTCGGTGGATTTGTTGGTTGTGAACAACAACATAAACTTGGAAAGCCAGTTGGTGGGAGAGTCGAGACGCATAATTATCTAGGTTAAACATGATATGGTTGGATGACTTAGGATCAACAACACCAAGAGAGAGGCCGAAAAAGAGATAAATTATCACTCAAAAAATGCCCTTTCAAACCTTTTAATGAGTGGGAAAGGAAGCAAGATCACTCGAAAATATTTTCATGTTTATAGAGTCTGAAAAGAGATTAAAGGAGACTCCAGGGGGTTCCTTTTTTGTGTATCCATACAGGTCTGAAAAAGAGATAAAATTTTACTCGGATGCATTCTCATGTATTTACGAGCACGAGAAAGAAAAAAGACTAAGCTCGGTATGCCCCTAGCTTGAAATCTAGTGGCTTAACTCCAGAAATATGATCAAAGGCTAGAGACATGCCCTTCGAGCTTCAATTCATTCACCGACTCAAAGATCTTCACCAATTTCTCTAGTAGATAAGAAAAAGGAGAAGGGTGGATGAAAATAAGGTTCAAGAGAGGTGATTGTTTCATTTTTTAACGAGCTTGACACAGGAAAAGAACTATGCTCAGGGCCTCTGCTTCATTTTTTAACGAGCTTTCCATAGAGAAGAAAAACTATGCTCGTGACTGCTTCTTGATCATGTCTTCCAAGAGGATAATGCTCTGGAGGGATACCATGTCAAGGGACAAAACTCAGTCATGGCCTCTAGGAGATCGTCACTGGATGGAAGAGAATCACTCGAGAGGGAACACATATCGAGGGTCGCGATAGGGGTAAGGAAATCAGGCTCCAATAACCCTACCGAAGAAATCATCATATCCACTACCAGATCCAAATCATCGGAAGTTGAAAACATGGGAGACGATAGAAAATCGACATCAGGAAGGGAGATAGAATGTATATCTGCTCTAATTTCTTCACGAGGGGGAAGAAAAGAGGATCGGTGACGGTTATTATCCCGATGTAACTTGTCAATGCGAAACATTTCCAGAATAGATTCATCAAAAGGAAAAGTTGGGGAAATGTAGTTGATCACAGACAACAAGGAACTCAACCCTGATTGCATCGAGAAAATGTCAGGCACCAATAGATGTTGGTCATCCGATGAGGGAGAAGCGGATTGGATAGAAACGTATGATGTTTCAGCTAGACTAAGTGGCACGGTGTCACCTAGTGCATCGAATTCCAATGGACAAGGTACAATCCAAGGGTCAAATGATTCCAAAGATTGATAAGCCGCGGTCGAAATCATATCGACGATGGAAATATGATGTGTAGTCGGTGGAAGTGGTGTAGGGAAGGTACCCATGAGGCTAGAATCTTCCAGTAAGCCAACACCAATGCTTTCATACGTGATCTTGTGGTCTCCCAAGAAAGGAATAGTGTTGGTAGCGGGAATGCGAGCATCGGTTGTGCAGAAATCCAACTGATCAACAGTGACAATTTTGACCTGATGAGGAAATTGGACACATCAAAAAACTGACGAGGCAAAGACATTCATAGCATAAAACCAACTTCTTCCAAGTAACAAGTTGTAATCAAGGGGAGCATCGACCACCTCGACATCAACAGTAATAGTTTTGCCACCCAATTGGATGGGCAGGGACTGTAAAAGCCCATGGGGCTGAAAACCTTTCCCATCGAAGGTGTGTAACATCATTGGGGATTTGTTAAGTGCGGGTGATTTTAAACCTTTCCAACACGCTAAAGACATGACACAAGTTGAGGCTACCTCATCTAGAATAGTTCGGTGGATTTGTTGGTTGTGAACAGCAACATCAACTTGGAAGGAAAGTTGGTGGGAGAGTCGAGACGCATAATTATCCAGGTTAAACATGATATGGTTGGATGACTTAGGATCAATAGCACCAAGAGCGGCCAAGAGCATTCTACGTTGACTAGGGTAGTGTTGTAGAAATTATAACGTAGAAATCATACAAAGTACCATATTGGGAATAAACCAAATCTAAATACTGAGCCTGAGCGATGGCTTGTTCCTCTGTGACCGCACCACCCATAGTGAAATCATGAGCGATTGGGGGTAATAGTGATTTAGTAAACCATTCTGCCAATAGTATGTCAGGAATGACTACCTTGATCATCCTTCGTCGTCGCCTCCATTCATGAATATGGTCAGATATATGCACAGAGTTAGTTTGACAAAGGTAGGTCAAGATTTCTATACCCGTCTCGTAGTGAATAGGCAGTTGAAAGTGTGTGAGGAAAGACATGGCAAGAGAATTCAAATCATGAAAAGAAGCACGTGGTAGTTCAATATACCACTTTTTTGCTGAACTGGTAAGTGTTCGCTAAAAAAGACGCAAACGTATAGAATAATCCATGAGGGAGTTTGATGAACACCAAAAATGGAAAGTCATCACATGGATGTTTGGATCTTTGCCAGGTTTTCCATCAAATTTTGAAATATCAGAAGGAAGTTTAGCTGGAATGACTGGCCAAACTGGTGAATGAAAAATAGGATCATTAGTTAACCGAGACAAGTCTGGGAGATCCAGAGTCGCAAGGAAAGGTAGATGTTGATTAATTTGCGAATGATACTGGTGCGGCATAGGAACACCGCTAGGACCATAAACTGGGTTAGGTGGATAGTTGTAACCAGTAGGTCCTCCTACATACGTTTGTTGCTGGCCAGGATAAGAAGGATTCGATAATGAATGAGAAACATTTGCATAACCCGGTGGGTTATGAACATTATAGGCTGGGTTATTTATTTGCCTATGAGGAGGATAAACATTTTTCCCTTGAGAATGGTAAGGAGTAGATCCTAGAGGCGGATACACATTAGACCCATGTGGAGGATAAGACTGTGGTCACGAAGAACTCTAGGTGGTGTTCGGGATGCCACCCGGATAAGATTGTGGGTAAGATGTTCCGGAAGGAACAGGATTGGATACTCCTCCTAGTGGGTTATTATATGAGTGCCCCCCAATGTGGGGTTGAGTAAAAGTGCCTCCTGAAGATACTCCCTAGGATTTTGAAGGGTTTCTAGCAAATGAAGGTTTCCCCCCTGCCAGCGGTGGATTTATGACCGAGGTATGACTGGAAAACGAAGGTTTCCCTCCAAGAGGAGCATGAAAAGGGCGCTATCCCCTAGGAGGGTTAGGCTTGCCATGGAAAGGTAGTCCTCCAGGAGGAAAAGGTTCGTTGGATGGTGGTTTCCCTCCAGCCGATTGTGTTTGGCCAGCAGGGGTCTGCGTTCTCGGGTGAGAAGATGTCCCAGCAGGATCATGTGGAACATGTGGAGCTGTAGAGTAAAAGATTGTAGAAACGAGGGTAGATATTGAAGTGCTTTGGGGATGAGTAGAGGTGATGAGGCCATCATTAGGATGGACTTGTGTTGGTGCAGCAGTAGGGTTATTAACTTGATCGACTGGTTGATTCATGGTTTGAACGGATGGCCCTGTTTCACTAGGAAGGTCATGAGGATGAAAGGGTTGTCAAAAAGATTCGAAATGTTTATAAAGATTGCATCTCGATAAATTCCTCCATACAGAATGAGCAGGTGTGGGATTGGTATCTACTACGGTGCTAGGATGAACAAGAGTCCTATACTCATCACCAAAGTTTGGTTCTATGGATCCCATATATGTTTCGGTAAATATCCTCTCTCGTAATCGTGGGATATCTTCGTCTATGATGTTCCCAAGGGAGTCTAAATGAACCAAAAGTGGTTCAAGAGGAGTTACCAACACATATGTAGTGGGATTTTCAACCGTGACCAAAGCGCTTCTTGAGTTATCTAATGGAGGAGCAATAACACTTCCAGTGTTAGATTGATTTTCTACCTCTCTACGGTAGTTGTCTTCTGGTGAGTTAGGAGGTGAGGGTTGATAGCCTTCCGGAGGAAACCCTTGCATCCTACGTGATCGGCGAAGACCTTTATCATTCATGGGCTCAATTGTGGAGAATAACAAAACACACTGAAAATCTAGGGCCAACTAACAAAAAGAAACAACATGCGCTAATAAAATCTAGGAATCAACCAAGCAAACAAAACTTCTCTCAATGATCATACTAGTTTGTGATGAAATCCAACGTCACGTGATCAAGTCGAGAAGGGGCTAGGATATGGTGGAACAATTACAATGGCGACCTGCTTAACGGATTTTCACCTTGGTGCAAGATTCCACATAGTAATTGTGGATTTACCCTCCAAGGAACCCGAGTGAGTTTGACCAATGTCTGTTCCAGGTACAGTGAGACATACCTTCACCGTCACCTTGTGTAAGTACCTAAAGATTATGGAAACTAAAGACACCAATTCGTAGTGAGTCCCTTGGTGGGTACAGTCGACAATCCGATCCGAAACATATGGGCAGGATAACAAGTTCGAAATCAACCTGAGAGGCTCCCACACATAATCATGGGTATACCTCCAAGTGACCCCCAATATACGATCCAACCACTACAACCAGTTGAACCATGGAGGGATAATCTCCATAATTCACCTGAATGCGACCTTGTGTGTAACCCCTATGTGAGAGGGGGATCCCATAAACAAAATATGACAATTGGATTTGACTCTCCCTAGCTCATAATTCTAATGTTTGTTTTGAAAACTTTGGAGAGTTGTATTCACAGCCTAATCCAAAGTGCTAACCCTAGTCTATTGTTGGTGGAAGATCCTAAAAACAAAAATGTTCTAGGTAATTTTTTAATTAGAGTTCATTTTACAACTGTTCTTTACCCAAAGGGTGAACGAAAGTGAAACTGATGAGATGAGGACTCAATTCCCAAAAAGATGCATGAAAGATGATAAGAAATCGTTTATTTTCAATGAACACCTATTTAAGGGAAAGAGAAAGAGTCATTTTCACTCTCAAACACTAATATGAAATGTCCTCAATCAATTGGTTCTCAATCGAATCCAATGCAATGCTAAAACATTTTCAAAAATGCCTTATAATATGCAAACCAATCACTAATATGTATCTTTGTCGTTTTTACACGAATGATGATTAATTCAATGCAAAAACTTTTCCCGCTAATTACCCTTTCAGATCAAGGAGATTTGGACAAGCATGATCAGATTTCGCACACACCGTCTTGTTGTGATTGAAACAAGAAGCAAACAGAAAATAAAAGATAACAAAGCAAAATCAAACAATTCACACAAAAGAGAGATGTTTAAGAAGGATGACTTAAAAAAAAAAACAAATAAGATGATTCATAGATTTTTGATGCCCTTCACCAGAGTTCCTGCTCAGTCGAATAGGAAAGAAGAAAGCAGTGGATTGATTTCAAGTTCTCAACAACAGAAAAACTAAAAATGAATAAGAAGACCTCAAAATATGAACATAAAAGTTCTTATTCCTCATAAGGAAGGATTTCAAAGTTGAAAAGGAAGAAGCATTGAATCACAAAGAAGCTCAGTAAGTGAAAAAACAGGGTCTGGACCTCAGAAAATGCAATTTTGGAAGGTATTTTGGCAAAGGAGAGGTTGGCGCTCTGGTGTAAGGGACACTAGAGCATTATAAATCTTTTTCTAAGACTTCCAGGGAGTGCTATCACTGGGCTAACATAGTCACAGGGGTGTTGGGATTCAAAAACTCAGAAAATTGTCCAAAAACCTAGAATTTTAGTCAAATTTTTGTCAATCAAGATGCATGTGATGGACTAAGGATTCAATCAACAGGTGCAATCAGAAATATGGGGTGAACAATGCCTAAAATAGTGAATGGTCAGACAAGGTATATGAGAAAAACCAAAAAGAAAAAGTTTTGATTCGATCCCCAGTGGAGTCGCCAATTTCTGTTGAAGGAAAATCTCCCTGCGGACAGGTAGATCTCCTCTTGAGAGATAGACTCTTAACTCTTAAGATAGAAGACACTTATCATGGACACTGACTTCCATTTAGGTCTATATAAACTAATGTGTGAAGAGGAAGGAAAAAAGAAGTACCTTTTACTGGTGTTTGTCCCTGGACGGTCCGAGTTGAGCTCCAATCTTTCGCTCCTCGATAAGCCCTATAGACAAACAAAAGGGGGCTATCCCCTGGGAGGGGTAGGCTTTCCATGGAAATGTAGTCCTCTAGGAGGAAAAGGTTCATTGTATGGTGGTTTCCCTCCAGCCGGTTGTGTTTGGCCAGCAGGGGTCTGCGTTCTCGGGTGAGAAGATGTCCCAGCAGGATCATGTGGAACATGTGGAGCTGTAGAGTAAAATATTGTAGAAACAAGGGTAGATATTGAAGTGCTTTGGGGATGAGTAGAGGTGATGATTCCATCATTAGGATGGACTTGTGATGGTGCAGCAGTAGGGTTATTAACTTCATCGACTGGTTGATTCATGGTTTGAACGGATGGCCCTGTTTCACTAGGAAGGTCATGAGGATGAAAGGGTTGTCAAAAAGATTCGAAATTTTTATAAAGATCGCACCTCGATAAAGTCCTCCATACAGAACGAGAAGAATTGGGATTGGTATCTACTACGGTGCTAGGACAAACAAGAGTCCTATACTCATCACCAAAGTTTGGTTCTATGGATCCCATATATGTTTCGGTAAAGATCCTCTCTCGTAATCATGGGATCTCTTCGTCTATGATGTTCCCAAGGGAGTCTAAATGAACCAAAAGTGGTTCGAGAGGAGTTACCAACACAGATGTAGTGGGATTTTCAACCGTGACCAAAGCGCTTCCTGAGTCATCTAATGGAGGAGCAATAGCACTTCCAGTGTCAGATTGATTTTCTACCTCTCTATGGTATTTGTCTTCTGGTGAGTTAGGAGGTGAGGGTTGATAGCCTTCCGGAGGCATCCCTTGCATCCTACGTGATCGGCGAAGACCTTTATCGTCTATGGGCTCAATTGTGGAGAATAACAAAACACACTGAAAATCTAGGGCCAACTAACAAAAAGAAACAATATGCGCTAATAAAATCTAGGAATCAACCAAGAAAACAAAACTTCTCTCAATGATCATACTAGTTGGTGATGAAATCCAACGTCACGTGATCAAGTCGAGAAGGGGCTAGGATATGGTGGAACAATTACAATGGCGACCTGCTTAATGGATTTTCACCTTGGTGCAAGCTTCCACGTAGTAATTGTGTATTTAACCTCCAAGGACCCCGAGTGATTTTGACCAATGTTTGTTCCAGGTACAATGAGACTTACCTTCACTGTCACCTTGTGTAAGTACCTAAAGATTATGGCAACTAAAGACACCAATTCGTAGTGAGTCCCTGGGAGGGTACAGTCGACAATCCGATCCGAAACATATGGGCAGGATAACAAGTTCGAAATCAACCTGAGAGGCTCCCACACATAATCATGGGTATACCTCCAAGTGACCCCCAATATACGATTCAACCACTACAAACAGTTGAACCATGGAGGGATAATCTCCGTAATTCACCTGAATGTGACCTTGTGCATAACCCCTGTGTGA
Organism: Picea sitchensis; assembly: GCA_010110895.2. Lineage (NCBI taxonomy): Eukaryota > Viridiplantae > Streptophyta > Pinopsida > Pinales > Pinaceae > Picea > Picea sitchensis. The sequence continues at coordinate 3,290 of SNQJ01S0217060.1, read as the reverse complement.
GAGGGGGATCCCAGAAAAACAATACGACAATTGGATTTGACTCTCCCTAGCTCAGAATTCTAATGTTTGTTTTGAAAACTTTGGAGAGTTGTATTCACATCCTAATCCAAAGTGCTAACCCTAGTCTATTGTTGGTGGAAGATCCTAAAAACAAAAATGTTCTAGGTAATTTTTTAATTAGAGTTCATTTTACAACTGTTATTTACCCAAAGCCTGCACAAAAGTGAAACTGATGAGATGAGGACTCGATTCCCAAAAAGATGCATGAAATATGATAAGAAATCGTTTCTTTTCAATGAACACCTATTTAAGGGAAAGAGAAAGAGTCATTTTCACTCTCAAACACTAATATGAAATGTCCTCAATCAATTGGTTCTCAATCGAATCCAATGCAATGCTAAAACATTTTCAAAAATGCCTTCTAATATGCAAACCAATCACTAATATGTATCTTTGTCGTTTGTACACGAATGATGATTAATTCAATGCAAAAACTTCTCCTACTAATTACCCTTTCAGATCAAGGAGATTTGGACAAGCATGATCAGATTTCGCACACACCCTCTTGTTGTGATTGAAACAAGAAGCAAACAGAAAACAAAAGATAACAAAGCAAAATCAAACAATTCACACAAAAGAGAGATGTTTAAGAAGTATGACTTAAAAAAACACCAAATAAGATGATTCATAGATTTTTGATGCCCTTCACCAGAGTTCCTGCTCAGTCGGATAGAAGAGAAGAAAGGAGTGGATTGATTTCAAGTTCTCAACAGCAGAAAAAATAAAAATGAAGAAGAAGACCTCAAAATATGAACATAAAAGTGCTTATTCCTCATAAGGAAGGATTTCAAAGTTGAAAAGGAAGAAGCATTGCATCACAAAGAAGCTCAGTAAGTGAAAAAAAAGGGTCTGGACCTCAAAAAATGCAATTTTGGAAGGTATTTTGGCAAAGGAGAGGTTGGTGCTCTGGTGTAAGGGACACTAGATAATTATAAAGCTTTTTCTAAGACTTCCAGGGAGTGCTAGTACTGGGCTAACATAGGCACAGGGGTGTCGGGCTTCAAAAACTCAGAAAATTGTCCAAAAACCTAAAATTTTAGTCAAATTTTTGTCAATCAAGATGCATGTGATGGACTAAGGATTCAATCAGCAGGTGAAATCAGACATATGGGGTGAACAAGGCCTAAAATAGTGAATGGTAAGACAAGGTATATGAGAAAAACCAAAAAGCAAACGTTTTGATTCGATCCCCAGTGGAGTCGCCAATTTCTGTTGAAGGAAAATCTCCCTGCAGATAGGTAGATCTCCTCTTGAGAGATAGACTCTTAACTCTTAATACAGAAGACACTTATCATGGACACTGACTTACTTTTAGGTCTATATAAACTAATGTGTGAAGAGGAAGGAAAAAAGAAGTACCTTTTACCGGTGTTTGTCCCTGGACAGTCCGAGTTGAGCTCCAATCTTTCGCTCCTCGATAAGCCCTGTAGACAAACAAAAGAACAACCACTTCCTACTGTACTGATATTAGCTCGAAATAGACCTATCTATTAGAGACAAGTTCATGTGATATTAAGCACAAACTAGAAAGAAACAGGCCAAGCATATTATATTGATGAAAACAATAATGAAGGAAACTTACAACCGTAGATGCGAGTGCATCAGATTCATCAAGTCCTCTTTGTCTAACCCTTTCTCAAAAGACCCACGATCAGAATGAAAATAGCTTCACTGATTATTCTCCTCCACTTCACTGTGTGTTTCCTATGAGATCATAGGTTTCATTCCTCCAATCCTTCCCCCTTTTCACCATGAGAGGGCCTGCTTATATAGGTTAGAGAGGCCCAACCACTTGAGATATATTTAGGGTAAGTTGAGGATTTTCCTCCTTCAGTTAGGGATCTTCCCTAATATTATGTCTTGACGAAGGATTCAAATCCAATGGCCTTCAAAGATTGAAAAGACTTTCCCCCATTCTTCTCAACAAACCAATTGTTTCCCAGAATAGGTAGCTCTCTCTCAAAAGGAGTGTCAAAGTGTTATATCACTCCATGGCAATGTATAGGGGGGTTCCATCACTTCTGACAGTAGTAACACGCCACAAAAAGGGTAGACAAGCGTTATATTTCTCCCAGATAGTCTTTAGGGGGGCGCCAACACTCCTGAGAGAGGTATAGGGGAGCGTTCTCCTCTAAAAAGTCAATTTTAGAGGTTCTTTCAATTGGCAAGAGGTTCATAAACCCATTTAACCATTCCTCTTCTTCCAAATCAAATTTTTGAGGTGTTTCAAGTGTCTTTCTGATGTCGTTATAGGTACAACATAGGTATTATGGCAGTATTCATTTCCTGACACTTGCGACACTTGTGAGAAAAATGCGACACTTGTGACACTTGTAATGATGACACTTGCGACACTATCGAAGTGAGTAATTTTGATGTGTAACAAGGTATGATCAAAATTGGATGTGCCAAGTGGAATTTACGATAACTTCCCCACAACTTGTTGATTTTTGTCCTTTCCAAGAGTTCTCACTTGTATAGCGTGCCCCGCACAAAATAATTTATATAAAATTTTGAAACTCATAACTGAAATACTACGGAATTTCCACAATCCAATGAAACTAGTCCCACTCAATTTGGATACTAGGAAGAAGTTATGATTGTTTTACCTGGAACACCTTCTTGAGAATAGTCAATAGGACTAGTCTGATACCCTATCTTACATAGGGTGTATCTACAAAATTAAAATGACCCAGAAGCTGAAATTTTTACCGCAGATACCTTACTAATATATGTGAATATCCTCTAGATTTCAGGGTCTGAAACATTACAAAAAACAAATTATAGAGAAAATTTCGTAATGACTCATTTTAGGATGATTCCAGAACCCTATCTTGTACAGGCTGTATTTTTGAAAGTATAAGGTATCAAGAGCTGAAATTTTAACCCAATGTACTTTGATCTGTCTAATAAATATACTCCAAGCCGTTCCTTTTGAAACATTGTAGAAATTTTTTTATAGCAAATATTCCAAGGTGTCTCAGATGTAGCAGCGAAACCCCAAGAGCTTGAGCTTTGATTCCATATGTTAGGAACCAAATATCAATATAGCATAGAAAAACATTAGAAAAAGTACTCAATGCCTTGAAAAAGAGTTAATTTCATATAATAAGCCTCTTTGAGGGGGAAACCTCCTTTTACCCCACTTAAATGTTCAAGTACAAGATGATTCCAAATGAAAATGTCTCCTTGGTATATATAGGAGACTAGGAGGTATAATTACAACTAAT
>SNQJ01S0217058.1:0-10788 GCA_010110895.2 Picea sitchensis | reverse complement strand
TGGATAATTGTGGACCATAATGTTGAAGAAGATTGAAGAACCAGGGTCCCATGTAGAAAATAAATCCACCATGTTGAAGTAGTCCAACCACCATTGTAAGCCTGGGTCCCATGTACAAGTGCTCATGTGAACTCCCCGTGGAAGATTTTGGAACCCAATAACCAACTCCAAATGATGCTCCAAATACTGACACCTATCATGTTAAGAACCCCTTACATTACATTATACAAGGGGTTTCTCCTCCACTGCATCGGGAATCTTTGAAACCCAAAAATTGAAATGTAAAAGCGTCCTTGAAGACAGTTGCATGACCTTGTGGTTACATTGAGAGTGAAACCTGAAGAAATGAAGGCTAGCCTCCAAGCTTTGGAAAACTGACATGCGATCACTCTCTATGTATTCAGTCTCATCCACCCTCCATGGAAGAAGTATTTAATGAGTATTGAGCAAGTGGTTGAGACCTCATCTCAATCCATAAATGGAAGGAATGGGAAGGGTCAGAAGCAGTCAGTTCATGGTACTCCTATGGATAGTTTTCCTACAGAAGCCATGTCGTCTGAAGTAGTGTCAGACAAGAAGCTGTGTGTATAGTCTAAAGGAAGATCATGTTCACGTAAATCCTTAAATGGGGTATCTCAGCTATCCTTCTGGGGCCAAGGAGGTGAATTTCTCTAAGTATATATACTCAGTTTTTGTATTTTTGTAAGGGGATGGATGGTAGAGTAGAGCTCCCGACCGTAAAGATTTAACGAGGCCTCTGGTTCCTGGGTTATAGATTTATATTTGAGACTTCTTGTTTAATGGAAGCCATCATCTTCTTCTCCTTTTTTCCTCTGAATCTTAAGATCTCGGGCATGGATGATCCAGTCAGGTGTTGTAATGACTATATAATGTATGTTTGATTATATTAGTTTTGCAGCATCTTAACTTTTCTTGAAGTTTCTCAGATCTAAGATGATCTCATATCTGTGAATTTTCCCTCTTTTTTAAGGTTATTGGAAGACCAAATGTCCATAGAAGACTTTATTTCCTTTGTTTTTCCCTACACTCACTCACTACTATGCAAAATTACTGGCTTAAATTAGATCAAGACCTCACCTATCTTTACTGTTCCAGCCCAGTTTTCTAAGTTAGAACGATATTGTTCTAAGTTTACTTCCATTCATCACCCTTTATCAAAACATCATGACATTTAAACTGATGGGCTTGAAGCTTACTCCTGCTGCAATCCAGGAGTGACCTCTAATGCCAACATTTCTGGCACCGTTGTCGGGGATGAAGTTGAAAAATTTTCCTAGGATCGAACGACATCGAGCCTCTGATTCTGAAGGTGCATCAGGCATCAGATCCCTACAAGATTGCTACTTTGCACCTGGCGACACCATTGTGATGAATCCACTCTGGTGAACTTGTTGTTTTAGTTGTGGTTTCTAGAGGTAAACACATGCAGTCCCATCCACAACTACCTCCAGCTACACTTGAAGATGATCTGGAGGTGATTATCAGAAAAGAAAAGACCTCTAAAGGAGAAAATTCCACCGCTGAACCCTGTAATTTTCCATCTCCTTCTGTAGAAACTCCATTTTCTTCTTCTTAGCTTCCTAGCAGACCATTTTTTGAAGTTTCCCATTTCCTGAATTTCGGAAGTGTTCCTGCTGAGTTTTCCCCTCCTGGTCTAGGATTGGAGGGAGAAATCCTTGTCACTCCCCTCTCCCCTTCAGCTGTACCTTGGCATAGACCCAGAACCACTGAAGATTTCCCCACTCTTAATTTTACCACCCCTCCTCTTATTACTGTCACTTCTACTACACAGACAGAAGCATCTGCTGACTCAAGCCCCTTAGCCTTCTCTCTGAATCCCCCATTGTTCCCCCTTCCACCTGGAAGGTCATTTCCAGTATCCCCTATTCGATATACTTCTCCTCCGAGTTCTCCTCCACCTAATATTCCTATGGTAGGGGAAAATCCCCCCATGACTAGAATGGAGGCTATAATAGGTTCTAGGTATGCTCCCCTTTTGTTACCTCAACATCTCAATTCCCTTTCAGCAGATGGCTACCTTAAGCACCTGCCCAAGTTTACAGGCGAAGGGGACATAGCTACAAAAGAACACCTTGAAGCCTTTTACAGTTTTACAGATGATCATGTTATCATGCATGCAGATGTATGGATGAGAATTTGCGTCCATAGCCTTGAAGGAAAAGCTAGAAAGTGGTTTAGGGCCCTGCCTCCTGGATATATCTATGGGATTGAGGCTTTGGATAATGCCTTTTTGAGACAATGGGGAGACAAAAAAGACTTCATGTATTACATGACAGAGTTCAGGTCTTTGAAGAGAAAGGAAGGAGAGTGTATCTCTGACTTCCCCAAGAGATTCAATAAAATGTACAATAAGATCCCCGCTAAAACAAATTCCTCAGAAGCTTCTACTAAGATCACTTATGCTAACACTTTTGATCCCAATTTATACCTTTTTATGAGGGAAAGGAGAGCCACTACTTTGGCTCACACGCAGGATGCAGCCGTGGAAGTAGAATCTAACATATTGGTTGTTGACCGACTCAGGAATAAGGATGATAGAGACATATCCAGGAAGAGACCTGAAGCCTCCCCATCCAATTCCTCTCCCCTTCCCCTTCAGATGGACGAGTTAACTAAAGTACTAAAGTCGCTTTTGGCTAGAATGGAAAGGTGGGAGTTAGAAGGGAAGCCCATGTACAGAAATACCCAAAATACTGATAACAGAGGCTTCAGTAGGCCTAACAACAATGTTCCACAAGATTTTCCAAGGAAACAAAGGAGCAAAGACAAAGATGATCAGAGGATTCAAACCCCTCTCAAAAATAGCCTAGTTTCTCATGAGGAAGGAGAGGAGATAGATGAGCTTGACCCCGAAATTCACTGTATTGAAGATACTTCCCCTTTTCCCCATTTGACTCAATCTGCATATGAAGGACCCCTTATGAACATTCAAATCAATGAGTGGATTAAAGGGGGAAATTCCAACAACACTCCTAATAGATATCATCTCGGGTCAAAGAAGAAAGAAGGGAATTTTGATAGCCATGATCAACCCCTCATAGCAGAAAAACCTGCTAAACCTGCAACAATCACTACTAAAGAAAATAAAACTCAAAATACTTCGCCAATAGCCAAAGAAACTATCTCTAAGGTAAGGGAAGATCCTAAGCGTCTTTCCTCCTTTAGTTTTGAGAACAAAATTTAAAATATTAGAATTCTCGTACCCCTCTCAAAACTAGTTAAAAATGAAGATTTCAAAAGGTCCCTGTCCAAATTGCTACAATCTGAGTCCCCCCATCCTTCCATAGACTCAGTAAATCTTCAAGATGAAAATCCAGTAGTCATCCTAGGTCCCATGGTAGAATATAGATATGATTCATCCCCTCCCTTCTACACATCCATGAACATACATGATAAGGTGCTACATAATTGCCTCATGGATCCAGGAGCTTCCCACAACCTTATGCCCAAAATAGTCATGGAAGAATTGGGACTGGAAGTGACAAAGGATTAGCACGATTTGTACTCTTTTGATTCAAGGAGGGTGCAATGCCTTGGAGTCATCAAAGACTTGGTGGTCTCTTTATTTCAGCTGCCAATGAAGAGTGTGGTCATGGACATTGTAGTAGTTGATGTTCCCCCCAAATTCGACATGCTGTTGTCAAGGTCTTGGATTAAAAAACTTGGAGGAACATTACAGATGGATCTCACATATGCCACCATTACAGTCTTTGGATGGGAACACGGGAGGTTGTACAGACAATTTTAGTTGGCCTACATTATTAGTGATGAAGCAGACCCCACCAATCATCCTATCTTTGCACTTGACATTGATTTGGGGTCTAGTTTATTGCAGCTCACTGATACTCTTGAAGCCCCTTTTCAAATAAGAAATCAACCCATATTTAATCATGAGATACCTCCTCCAACCACCTCTATTTGGAAGGTGTTCTTTGATGGAGCTTCTTCTAGCGAAGGCACTGGCGCTGGAGTCATTTTTGTGTCGCCTTGTTAGGAAACCATATCCCTGTCATACAAGATAGAATTTGAAGCTACCAATAATGTGGTAGAATATGAAGCTCTTATTCTAGGTTTAAGGGCTGCAAAAGAAATGGGAATTGAGGAGGTAGCACTGTTCAGAGATACTGAGCTGATAATCTAGAAAGTCAAAAATGCTTATCGAGCTAAGCATACTCAGCTCAGGAGTTACAAAAATGAGGTGTGGGACCTCATTAATAATTTCTTCTCAGCTTTCAACATTTCTTTTATTCCAAGAGAGAAAAATACTTTGGCCGATTCCTTAGCTGTCTCTAGCTAGTCTGTCTAGGATCCCTCTGCCGCCTAAGATCAAATATGATGTTGAGATAAGATATAGGCCATCTGTCCTGGACAATATCAAGCATTGGAAAGTATTCAAAGATGATCATGAAATCAAAAAAATTCTTCAGTCTGTCGATGAATTTTATGCATTGCACATTGATCAGGATCCTGATCTCGAAAGTCACCCTCACCCTGAGATATTTTTAAATAAAATTTCTAATCACCATATTATTCATTTGCCTAGCAATCACATTCTGAAGGGACTAGTCCCTTTAGAAAGACTGTTCGATGGAAATGATGTGGCAGTAAAGGGTAGGTTTTCAAATGGAGATGTTTATACAATGGAGTGCAACATCAACACACAGGAGGAGCCTAAGTTTGTCAAGTTGTCAAGTAGTTTGACCAAAGAGAAGAGGGCCGAATATACCAAGTTATTAAGGGAATTTGCTGATGTGTTCGCATGGACCTATGAAGACCTCAAGACATATGACACAGTTGTCATTGAACACAAGATGCCACTGAAGGAAGAGGCTAATCCATTTAGGAATAAGTTAAGACAGATAAATCCCATGTTGTTGCCTGTCATGGAGAGAGAAGTGAAGAAGTTGTTATATGCCCAAATCATTGTCCCCTTGAGATATTCTGAGTGGGTAGCCAATTTGGTCTCGGTGAGGAAGAAAAGTGGAGAAATTAGGCTCTGTGTTGATTTCAGGAACCTAAACAAGAGATCAAATAAAGACAACTATCCCTTGCCCAACATGGAACACACATTGCAGAGGCTAATTGGTGCATCTAGAATATCCATGATTGATGGTTTTTCTGGCTATAATCAGATATCAGTCATGTCTGAAGATAGAGAAAAAAAAACCTTCACCACTCGTTGGGGCACATTCATGTATGCCATAATGCCTTTTGGTTTAATGAATGCAGGAGCAAGATTTCAGCGAGCCATGGACATAGCCTTCATCGGGGAGAAATATCAGTTTGTGGTGATTTATCTGGATGACATCACAATCTTCTCCAGGTCTGATATAGAGCACTGCTGTCACTTGAGGAAAATTTTCTTGAAATGCTCGAGGTTTGGCCTTTCCTTAAATCCCAAGAAATCTTTGTTTGCTATGAAGGAGGGGAAGTTGTTAGGCCATATCGTATCAACAGAGGGAGTGAGAATTGATCCTAGCAGGGTAGAGGATATTCAGACCCTGTCACTTCCTAGGTCTAGAAAGGAAGTTCAGGCTTTTTTTAGGGAATACTAACTTTCTGAGGAGGTTCGTCTCAAATTTTGCTAAGTTGGTGAAACACATCACAACCATGCTTAGAAAGGGAAATGAAGTAAAATGGACTGTTGAACCCAGGGAATCTTTTGTCTGAAAAAAAAAGGCATTGACTGAGGCACTTGTGCTGATCAGTCCTGATTATTCCAGGGATTTCCTAATTTTTTCTTTTGCTTCTTTTGACACAGTAGAAGCGGTCTTATTGCAAAAAAATGAGGAAGGGCAAGAGAAACCCATTTCCTTCTTCAGTAAGGCATTGAGAGATGCAGAAATTAGGTATGGGATCATGGAGAAGCAGGCCTATGCCTTGGTGAAAGCTCTCAAAGATTTCAGAGTCTATGTCTTACACTCAAGAGTGACTGCATACATTCCTTCAGCCTCTGTGAAAGACATCCTTATATAGCCTGACATAGATGGGAGAAGAGGTAAATGGATTTCCAAGATCCTTGAGTTTGACCTGGAGATAAATCCCACCAAGTTGGTTAAAGGGTAGGGTTTAGACAAGCTGTTGGCTGAATCCAATTGCAAGGCCTTGGGGGTTAGCTTCATCAATGCTTTCTTAGGAAATCAGCAAGCTAAGTCGTCCAACAAAATTTCTCAGGGTGGCTTAACACTAGCAGAATGCACCTGGTACAGAGACATTTTGTACTTTCTGCAAGAGTTGAAGCCTCCTAATGGAATGGGAAAAAGCAAGGTAAGATATTTAAAGCTCAAGGCAGTCAGATATTGCCTTATTGACCAAGTCTTGCACTGGATAGACCCTCAAGGGGTGTTTCTGAGGTGTCTGAACCCATAGGAGGCCCAAAAAGTTATGTTTGATTTCCATAGAGGCCTTTCTGGAGGGCATCATTTCTGGAAGACCACAAATCACAAAATTCTCAGGGCTAGGTACTATTGGCCCACCTTATTCATTGATGTCTGCAGAGAACTCATATCTTGCATCAAATGCCAAAGGTTCTAGGGAAAACAATAGCTCAAATCTCTGCCACTAAAGCCTATAATAGCTTCAGCACCTTGTCAACAGTGCGGGTTGGAATTCATTGGAGAAATTCATCCTCCTTCAAGTGGCTAGCATAGATGGATCCTGACTGCAACAAACTATTTCACCAAGTGGATAGAATCCACCCCCACCAGGAGTGCTTCACACAAGGTAATTATCAGCTTCCTGGAGGATATCATAGCCAGATTTGGCTATCCCAGCAGAATTGTCACTGATAATGCTGCTTATTTCAAGTCTGAGCCTCTAGTTAATTTCTGTGAGAAGTTCAGGATTTCACTAATCCACTCCACTCCCTATTATCCTCAAGGAAATGGACTGGTAGAATCTTCCAATAAAAGTCTAATCAAACTAATTAAAAGATTATTGGAAGACAATACGAGGGCCTGGGATTCAAAGGTCAAATTTTCTCTATGGGTCGATCGAGTAACAACAAAGAAGTCCCTGGGCACATCACCTTTTCAACTTGTTTATGGGACAGAGGCTGTGTTTCCAACTCAACTCGCTTTACCTGTAGCGAAATTATTTCAAGATTATGAAGGAGAGCTAGACCATATGGTCAGAAGAGTTCATCAAGTGGTGGAAGTGCAACAGGTTAGGGAGAAGGTAATGGAAATAGCTCATAGTCATCAACAGAAGATCAAGTAGGCCTTTGACAAGAAGGTCAAGAAGGAGGAATTCGAGTTGGGAGATTTGGTGCTTAAGTGGGATGCACCCAGGCAGGATAGGGACAAACACAACAAGTTTGATTCCCTCTGGATTGGGCCCTTCAAAATATCTGAAGTATTCTTAAATAACACATACAGGTTGTAGGATTTGGAGGGTGAAGAAGTTCTTAATGGCCCAGTAAATGGGCATTTCCTGAAGAAATGTTTTGTTTGAGCCTTAGATGGCTCCTCTGTTTTTGTAAATATTGTTTTTCTGTTTATTTTCATCTTAATAAATGACTCCATAGCCCAACAAAAGGAAACTGGAACTGCAGAAGGAGTTCTTAGTGCATCGTAGGGATGACTCTATCCCCCATGGAGCCTAATGTTAGCACCAATTCTTCCAAGGGGGTGTTTCTCTTTGATTTTAGGCCATTGGTGTAAATGCATAGAAATGGGGTTTAAAAACCCATCAAATGCATTTTATTCAAAGGTCACAGTCATGAGCGCCAAGCGCAACACATAGAAGGAGTCCATTTCGGGCTTAAAAGCAAACGAGTAGGCATTTTGTTTTCAATGGAGAGGATCCATAGATGGAACAGATCGACAGTCATCGGGTAAGCTTGAGTCGTGGAGTTGCACGAGGTTTAGCACATGGGCTCATATATTGTGGCCAAAGTCACGAAATGATCATTCGTGATTTCAACTACATGGCGCCTGATCAGGCTGAGTCGACATTTTGGCTATCGGGACTTTAAACTACAAGGGGTCACTCCTCCACTGCATCAAGAATCTCTGAAACCCAAAACGTGAAATGTAAAAGCTCCCCAGGAGTCGTTTCGACATTCTGGCTACCGGGACTTTGAAAGACAAGGGGTTGCTCCTCCACTGCGTCGAGAATCGCCGAAACCTGAAACGTGAAATGTAAAATCCCTCCAGGAGTCGTTTCAACATTCTGGCTACCGGGACTTTGAAAGACAAGGGGTCGCTCCTCAACTGCATTGGGAATCGCCGAAACCTGAAACGCAAAATGTAAAAGCCACCCAGGATCCGTTTCGACATTCGGGCTACCGGGACTTCAAAAGACAGGAGGTCTCTCCTCCACTGTGTCAGGAATTGACGAAATCTGAAACGCAAAATGTAAAAGCCCCCCAAGAGATGTTTTAGCATTCCAATTACTAGGAATTTAAAAGACAAGGGGTCGCTCCTCCACTTCATCGGGAATATCCGAAACCCGAAAAGAGAAATGTAAAATCCTCCTTTAAGATAGTTGCATGGCCCTATAGTTACATTGAGAGTGAAACCTAAAGAAATGAAGGTTGGAATCCAATCTTTGGAAAACTGACACGTGGTCACTCTCTATGTATTTAGTCTCGGCCACCCTCCATGGAAAAAGTAGTTAATGAATATTAAGTAGGTGGTTGAGACCTCATCTCAATCCATAAATGGAAGGCATGGGAAGGGTTAGAAGCAGTCGGTTTGTGGTACTTCGATGGATAGTTTTCCTGTAGAAGTCGTGTCATCTAAAGCAGTGTCAGACAAGAAGCTGCATGTACAGCCTGAAGGAAGATCATGTGCACGTAAAGCCTTAAAGGAGGTGAATTTCTCTGAGTATATATACTCAGTTTTTGTATTTTTGTAAGCGGATGGATGGTAGAGAAGATCTCCCGACCGTAAAGATTTAATGAGCCCTCTGGTTCCCTGGTTATACATTGATATTTGAGACTTCTTGTTTAATAGAAGTTGTCACATACCCACTACCTAAATTGGAATTTTCTAGTCTCCTACTGAATCAAAATCCCTAAACATCCATGGAGGACCAGCGTAAGCTTGTTCTTTCTCTCTCCTTCTCCATTCCCATATGATCGCGGGTCATGTTCACGGTTCAATTTGAACGCAGTGCCTATTTGTATTTCACACCTCGGTGCTACAGTAATGTCTAAACCTTCGACTCTGCAACCGCCGAACCCTGACAGGGCTAGCGACCAACCAATGGGGACAAATCCCTACAGGGTCAGCAAACGACCAATAGGAACAAATCTCAATAGGGGTAGGGAATCGCCAGTGAGAACAGGCCCCGTCACATGGTTAAGTGGAATATAGGTGGTGAAGAGGGAAACTCGACATGGTAGTCGACATGACATGAGGGGGGCCCTACTTCACACGCCACACTATTTTGGACGCCCCCCCCCATTAAAGACAGAATGTCAAGGGGGGTCCAGAATCCACTTGAGCGTCGTTGATCATGATGAGTTAATATCGACCGTTCGAGAGTTGCGTGTCCAATTCCGGACCCNAATGGAAAGGGGCCTTCAGAATGAATCCTCAGCCTTAGATCTGAGCGGGTGGACTCTGGCCATCCAGATCTGCTCGCTACTTATATTTATGCACATTCGCGCCCCAGTGTAAAGCTGGCATCTCTACCTCACATCGGACGGTCATCCCAGACCCAGGATCCTCTGAGAGGATCCTAACCATTCATCAGAGCCCGACCACATGCTAACATCTCGAGGTTTATAAGTCTGGACTTTGGGGTTTGAGAGCATGGGGAAACATGTCCTTTCGATATCCCGAATGCCGAAATGCCAAAGTGTTGAACGAACCTCAATCGGAGATTAGCCGCTTGGGTTAAGCATTGGTCGATATGACCTCTTCCCATATGACCACAACCTCTCTCCCATCTGGATTTATCAAGGCGAAAGCCTGACCTATTGTCAACAAGGCTCCCGAATCCCCGATTCTTGATTTCCCGAAACGGGTAATCTCTCGACACGTCACCTCTTTAAATCGGATGGCCCACAACTGCTTCGGGGTTTCCACCTTGGAGAGTCTCGATCCCTTGTCACCAGGACTCCTGATCCCGCGATTCCTGATTTCCTGTAATGGGAGATATTATGACACGTGGCCTCCATAAATTGGACGACTTAGATCTACTTCGGGGTTTCCATAATGGAAAGTCCCGAACTCTTGTCAACAGGAATCCTGATCCCGTGATTCCTGATTCATGGGGGTTTTTAACCCTCGTCTAACACTGGATAGATCCAACGGCTGTTGGGTTTTTCCAGTCGAGATCTGATGACCCAGATCGGTTCTTACCCATGCATTCTTCCATGACTCCTTGGACATGGAAAATATCCACAGTCCAGATAATTTCATGGACCTTGGAGATCTACGATCCCAAATTCCTCGCTGCCCACGAAGACACAGAAAATAAAGGGGTAAGGCATTTTAAAGCCCTACTCTCTCCTACAAATCTAACGGTCGTGGGTGACCGCAGATTCCTCGATGAAATCTCGTCTGTCGATTAATACCTATAAGGTTAAGGTACTTAACCTTCTAGCTCCTTCCTTCGATCTGATGGTCATGAGTGACCACAGATCTCCCAACGGGATCTCATCCGTCAATTTGTTACTTCATCCTTATGCTGTCATCTCGATTTTCAAGAGGATCGTTCCTCCTTATGCAGGGTTACTAAGGCCTTACGCCTTCACAACTGCCTTTCTGGTTCTTGATGGGATTTTCAAGGAAG
>SNQJ01S0217057.1:0-15426 GCA_010110895.2 Picea sitchensis | reverse complement strand
GACTTCAATTCTTTGAAGTAATTGAAGGATTCACTGCAAGGAGTGCGTGCGGGAGTCTTCTTTAATATTCGGAGTTGTAGAGAGATCAGGAGGGATACAGTTTTCACAGTTGTCAAAGAAAATCATAGAAGGTTGGTGCCTTAAGGCATTGAAAGGAGGCATAGCAAGTTTGCGTTGCAGGTGGTTAAGTTCCGCAGAGAAATGCTTGGTTAAATTCACAGGAATTGTCCAAGAAGAAACGGACGGTCGGAATTATTTGAGAAGAATTCGCGAAGTCACAAGAGCCGTCAGATATTGCATAGAAGAAGGTACATTATGGCGAGCTTTCCTCAATCATAAGCTCAGAACAAATCAGGGCCGTAGGATCCAAGTCAGCTAGGGTCGTTGGATCGCTCACGAAATCTCATTTCGGGGTTTTGTGAGTTGAAGGGTCGAAGGTTTTGCATCAAGGTTCGCAAAGATGCGAAAAGAGAGTAGCGAGTGGAGAGTGGATCAGAGTCGTCCATCCAGGAAGGATAGGTGGCAGAGATCTAAAGATCTCATGAAATAGGAGGTTCACAAGGTGAGAGTCCAAAGGTTGGGTACTCTAGGTTGCGAAAGGCGAAGTGCGAAGTGGAGCGTAAGGAACATGTGGTAGAATCGCAAGGTGGGCCCATGGAATAGATAGGCGGACACGCATTGTTCATTGAAGAGAGTCAACACCTTATTGATTTTTCGTGTCTCGAGGGTTTGTAAGATAAGGGGATGGAAGTCCAACCTTTCGACTTGCGAAATGGTGAAAGGCAAGAAGCACTAGTGGGAAGCCTAGCAGGTGGTCACGCGTGGAGGGCGCTGACAAGGGAAGGAGTTATATCCATCTCGTGATCTCGAATATCATAGGATTGGGCAAGAGGAGTCGAGAGCTTCGACTCGCGAACTCGTGAGAGGCGAGTTGTGACAAGTGCCTTTCAGTTTAGGCCTTGGTCATAGCCGGTAGTCATGCGGAGAAGGGGGAGCTTGCACCTAGTGTCGTTCGCACCGGGGAAGCTTCTGAAAGGACATGTGGATCAAAAGAAAGAAGATTCAAGTAGGGAATTGAAAGAGCCGATCTGGCTCAAAGGGAAACGAAGAACAATACTGTAAGTGGATCCTCGAACTGAGGGCCGAGTGGGTCTACACCATTTGGTATCAGAGCCTGATTCTTGTTTTTATATTTTAGGCAGGAAAAGAGAGAAGGAATTTCGGCCATGCTGCTGAGGAGAAGAGACAGGAAAACACCTGATCTGCAAGAGGATAGGGAAATGCCAGAAGAAAGGGGCAGGCAGGTGCAGAATCTAGAAGTGGAAAGAGATCTGCATGACATTCGTGCCAGACTCATGGATGTGGAAATAAAAAAAAGGCGCAGAGCTAATATTGGAGATGTCAGTGAGTATGAAAGAGAAGATGACGTTGGACATGAAGAAGAGGAAATTACAGTAGAAGATGCAGTAAATGAACGCTTGATTAGAGCTGTTGCAAGAATGAGTGCAAGAGCCAAAATGGACATTCCAGTTTATGAGGGAAACTTGGATGCTGAAGAGCTTCTAGACTGGATTAGAGCTCTGGACACATATTTTGACTATGAACATGTCTAAGAAGATAGGAAGGTCAAACATGCTGTCATGAGACTTAAAGGACATGCAACATTGTGGTGGGATGAACTGCGAGCTGACAGATGCTGCCAAGGTAAGCAGAAAATCAAGAGTTGGGATAGGATGATTGCAAAGATGAAAGTGAAATTCATTCCCGGATGTTATCAAATTTCTCTGTTTCGAAGGATACAGAACTTGAGACAGAAGCTAATGACAGTGAAGGAGTACACAGAAGAGTTCTATAGGCTGAACATTAGAGCAAGTCATCATGAAAGTAATGATGAAAAGGTTGCTAGGTATATGAATGGCCTGAGATACGAAATTCAAGATGATATGAGCATGATGACCATTCGAACGATGGAAGATGCTTATCAAATGGCTCTAAAGGTGGAAGAGAAGCTAATTTGAAAACATGGTCAAAGAGGCCGAGGCATAAGTCAAGCCAGGGGCAAATCAGTCGTCCAAGATAGAAATCAGAAGCCTAAGGAAGAATGGAAGAAACCTCATATTGAGAGAGGTGGAAGCTCACAGAAAGGGCAATATGCTGGACGGAGAAGGAAGTATGCTGATCAGAGAGGAGAGTATGCTGATAACAACATTTTTCCTCATACTAGAGGTAAAGGAAGAGGAAGAGATGGAGTGATAAAATGCTTCATGTGCGGAAAGGTCAGACACAAGTCTTATGAATGTCCAGACAAGAAGAAAGAGGAAGGAGAGACTTACATTTCCGAAGCACAAAGGAGGAATGTTGAGGTAGAATATGTTGAAGGCGGAAGATCGCTGATGATGCGAAAAGTTCTCTTAACACCAGAGAAGGAGGTGGAGAGTTCAGTCCAAAGAAACAGACTTTTTCGAACTGCATGCAAAACCAAAGACTGGAAATGTAAAGTTATTGTAGACAGTGGTAGCACGGATAATCTCATTTCAACAGAGATGGTAGAAAAACTGGAGCTAGAGACGATTGATCATCCAAGCCCATACAGAGTTTCGTGGTTGCAAAAAGGACATCAGGTAAATGTCACTAAGCAATGTTTAGTTGTNGAAATACTCTGTGATGTTATTCCTATGGATGTTTGTCATCTATTGCTGGATAGACCGTGGCAATATGACAGGAATGTGATTCATGATGGGAGAATGAACACATACACCCTAGAGAAAAATGGGAGAACTCACATGTTGTTTCCGATCAAAGATAAAGAAATAAAACCGAAGGTGAGAAACACTGTACTTCTCATGAGTGGGAAGGAACTTCTTACTGAGGTTAAGAAGAAGGAGGAACCGCAATTCATTGTAGTCAGGAAGCCAAAGATTGTTTTAACTAGCACAAGGGTAGATGATTTACCAGAAGAGGTTCAGGAACTGTTGGAAGAGTTCGCTGACATAGTAGTGGACGAAATACCTCGTTTTTTGCCACCGATTAGAAGTATAAGTCGTCAAATTGATCTCAAACCTGGAGCTAGTTTGCCAAACAAAGAAGCGTATAGATTGATGCCGCAGGAGAATGAAGAGGTCAAAAGACAGGTTCAGTATTTGTTGGACAAAGGTTTGGTCAGAGAAAGCTTGAGTCTGTGTGTTGTTTCGATAGTACTCAGTCCAAAGAAAGATGGAGGTTGGAGGATGTGTACTGACTCAAGGGAAATCAATAAAATAACCATTAGGTATAGATTTCCATTGCCAAGGATGGATGATCTGATGGATTGTTTGAGTGGAGCCAAAAAAATTTCAAAGATTGATTTGAAAAGTGGATATCACCAAATTTGTATGAGAGAAGGTGATGAATGGAAGACATCCTTCAAGACTAATGAAGGGTTGTATGAATGGCTTGTTATGTTGTTTGGCTTAACAAACACATCGAGTACTTTCATGAGATTGATGAATGAAGTCCTGAAGGATTTCATCGGAAAATTTGTCATTGTGTATCTTGATGACATACTGATTTTCAGTAAAACAAAGGTAGAACATCTTAAACATTTGGCTACAGTGATGAAGAGGTTACATCAAGAGAAGCTACTGATAAACATGAAGAAATCCTCATTCATGAAGATAGAGCTCATTTATTTGGGTTTTGTTATTTCTGCAGATAAGTTGAGGATGGATCCAGATAAGGTGGAGGTAATTAAGAATTGACCATCACCGAAGAGTATATTTGAGGTAAGAAGTTTTCATGGATTGGCTAGTTTCTACCAGAATTTCATCAAGAATTTCAGTGGAATTAGTGCACCGATGATGGACATAGTGAGAAGAGACACAAGTCTTTTCACTGGATAGAAGAGGCTGAGAAAAGATTCAATTTGTTGAAAAGGAAAATTACGGAACAACCAATTCTGGTGTTGACTGATTTCCAAAATACATTTCAAGTAAAATGTGTTGCAAGTGGATTTGCAATAGGGGCAGTCTTGAGTCAAGAAGACAGTCCGATAGCATATTTCAGCGAGAAGCTGAATGAAGCCAAGATAAAATACTCCACGTATGATAAGGAATTCTATGCTATTATTCAGGCATTGAAGAAATGGAGACATTACTTAATTCCTAAGGAGTTTGTCTTGTATAGTGATAATCATGCATTGCAATTTGTGACTCAACAGGAGAAGTTGAATCAAAGACATATTAAATGGGTTGAATATATGCAAAATTTCACTTTTGTGATTAAACATATTTCTGGAACTGCTAACAAAGTTGTTGATGCTTTGAGCAGGAAATGTTTGCTATTGCAGTAGTTCATAGTCAAAACATTGGGTTTTGATGATCTCAAGGACATGTACAGAGATGATCCAGATTTTAAAGAGGTGTATGAAGTAGCTGAGAATTCAATTCTTAGGGATAGAAGCCAATGGGCGGAATACATGATCTAGGAAGGATTATTGTTTAAAGGTAATCAGCTTTGTATTCCAAAATGCTCCATGAGGGAGAATTTGCTGAAGGAGAAACATAGTGGAGGATTGGCCAGACATTTTGGTCATGAAAAGACATTCACAAAGTTGAATGAGTCATATTTTTGGCCAGGAATGTGAGCAGATGTCAAAAGATTCATGGACATATGTAGAATTTGTCAACATTCAAAAGGAAAGAGGTAGAATGCAGGTTTTTATCAACCATTACCCATACCTGAGAAGTCGTGGGATGCAGTCAGCATGGACTTCATATTGGGGTTTCCAAGAACACAAAGAGGGTTTGACTCAATCTTTGTGGTGGTGGATATATTTTCCAAAATGGCACATTTCATTCCATGTCAGAAAACCAGTGACGCAACTCACATTGCGAACCTGTTTTTCAAAGAAGTCATTCGACTTCACGACTTACCAAGGAGCATAGTTTTATATCAAGGCACTAAGTTCATGGGACACTTATAGAGAACCTTATGGAATAAGATGGGAACAAACATGTCGTTCAGTTCAGCTTATCATCCTCAGACGGATGGACAGACAGAAGTCGTGAACAGGAGTTTGGGCGACTTGTTGAGGAGCTTGGTGACAGAACACCACAGTCAGTGGGACAACATATTACCACAGGTAGAGTTTTCTTATAATGACTTGCTTAATAGGAGAACAGGGCAGAGTCCATTTCAAATTGTTTATGGCATGCAGCCGAGAGGAATTTCTTAGCTAAGGGATTCAGATCATATTGTGACTAGGAGCACTAGTGCAGAAGATTTTGCAGAGGCGATGAAGGAACTTCACAGCCAAGTGAAGGAACGATTGCAGAGTTCGAGCCAAGAATATAAGAGGAGAGTATATCAACACAAGAGACAAATTCAGTTTGAAGTTGGTGATTTGATCCTTGCACATTTGAGAAAGGAAAGGTTCCCGAGTGGAACATATAATAAACCGAAGATGAAGAAAATCAGACCATGTAAGGTCTTGAAGAAATTTGGGGCGAATGCATATGAGATTGAATTACCCGATGGGATCGGAATTTCTCTGATATTCAATGTCTCGGATTTGTACCCTTATAAAGATGAGGAAGTAGAAGCAGGTAGTGAACAGCCAGAGATTCAATGAACAAAACAAATGCCAGTTGCAGAAAAGCCGCAGATGGAGCGCATACTGGACAAAATAGTTGGTAAGAGGACCAAGCGAAAGAAATACTTTGAATACTTGGTCAAGTGGAAGGGCCATCTAGTTGAAGATGCCAGCTGGGAGAACGAAGCAGAAATCCAGAAGCATGCACAGACCATGCGCAAGTTCATGGACATGAGCCCATGAAAATTTTCAAGTGAGGGAGTATGATGTAGGAGCATTGCAAAGGCATGCAAGCATAGCCAACAGCGAGACAATGCGGAGATAAGAGATAGCTAGAAAAACACCGAGCACATTTTTTGAAAATGTTTTGAAATATTAATGAAGTCATTAAGTGGAGGCATGCTTGTATTATTGTAAAAGGACCTGAGCGATCCACTCTCGTCCTTAGTAGATAGGAGCCTTTATGTGTAATGAATATAGGTAGATAGAATTTAATGCTTAGATTAGACAGATTTAGGAGAAGAGGGAAACGGGATATAGACACCCTCATTGTATAGTTGTAAGAGGATTATGTCAATTGAGCATAGAGTATAGAGAGGAGAGTAGGGAGCTGTAGTTGAAAACACCCATGTACAGAGATTTGAATTAATAGAAAGAGCTTTGATTCAAATTCATGGTGTCGTATTTGTTCTTTGTGTATGCATGTTGAATGTTATGCTCATGGATGTTTACTTTCTATTATAAATTTTCTATATATGATGTGTATATGATTTCATGCTTTGTGTTTGAAGTCTGAGAGAGAGTAAGGAATGAGTTTCAATTGTTTCTCTGCCTGAGTGAGTAAAATTCCTGCAAGGAGTGCAGTGAAGTTTGTCCACAAGGAGTGCGTTGACAGAAGTCAGAGTTCATCTCTGAAAGCTTAGGAGGGATAACAATTGTTCTCATTCTCGCAGAAGTGAAAGTTGAGCACAGGAGCCGTGCAAGGTGTGTGCAGGCCGAGTAAAGTCTCAGAGGTTGCGAACCTGAGAAATTGTTAGAGGACTACTGTTGCAAGGAGTGCGCAGAGTCAAAGGACTTCAATTCTTTGAATTAATTGAAGGATTCGCTGCAAGGAGTGTGTGTGAGAGTCTTCTTTAAGATTCGAAGTTGGAGAGAGCTCAGGAGGGATAGGGTCTTCGCAGTTGTCGAAGAAAAGAACAGAAGGTTGGTGCCTTGAGTCATTGAAAGGAGGCGTAGCAAGTTTGCATTGCAGGAAGTTAAGTTCTGTGGAGAAATACTTGGTAAAATTCACAGGAATTTTCCAGGAAGAAACGGATGGTCGGAATTCTTTGATAAGAATTCGCGAAGTCACAAGAGCCGTCAGATCTTGCAGAGAAGCAGGTACATTACGACGATATTTCCTCAAGAGAAAGCTCAGAAGAAATCAAGGTCGTAGGATCCAAGTTAGTCAGGGCCGTTGGATCGCTCACGGAATCTCATTTCGGGGTTTCATGAGTTGAAGGGTTGAAGGTTTTGCATCAAGGTTCGCGAAGGCGCAAAAGGAGAGTAGCGAGTGGCGAGTGGATCAGAGCTATCTATCTGGGGAGGACAGGTGGCGAAGATCTAGAGATCTCGCGAACTCAGAGGTTCAAGAGGTGAGAGTCCAAAGGTTGGGTACTCTATGTCGCGAAAGGCGAAGTGCGAAGTGGAGAATAAGGAACATGTAGCAGAATCACAAGGTGGGCTCATGGAATGAACAGGCGGACACACATTGTTCATTGAAGAGAGTCAACACCTCGTTGACTTTTCGTGTCTTCGGGGTTCGTAAGATAAGGGGACGGAAGTCCAACCTTTCGACTTGCGAAGTGGCGAAAGGCAAGAAGCGCTAGTGGGAAGCCTAGCAGGTGGTTATGTGCGGAGGGTGCTAACAAGGAAAGGAGTTATATCCATCTTGTGATCTCAAATATCATGGGATTGGGCAGGAGGAGTCGAGAGCTTCGACTCACGAAGTCGCAAAAGGCGAGTTGTGACAAGCGCCTTTTAGTTTAGGCCTTGGTCATAGCTAGTGGTCACGTGGATAAGGGGGAGCTTGCACCTAGTGTCGTTCGCACCGGGGAATCTTCTAAAAGGACCTGAGGATCAAAAGAAAGAAGATTCAAGTAGGGAATTGAAAGAGCCGATTCGGCTCAAAGGGAAATGAAGAATGATCATGTAAGCGGATCCTCGACCTGAGGGCCGATTGGGTCTGCACCACATGGGTTAGCACAAGTTGTTTGCCAAAGTGTTCAAGGGTTATTCTATGCTGAGACAAAACAAATGTATGATCATCGAATGGTGTTGGTTAAATGTTTAAACTGATCATGTGGCTACTATTCTTCTTGAGGCCTTGACCAATAATAATCACAGTAAGGTATTTATTCAGTTATTGTAACCGAATCTTCAAAGTCTGAGGGTTCGAGTGTATGCTCTGAATGTATAGGGTAGAAATAAGTGAGATTGGGTGAGATGAAATTTGGTGCGTTTGGAATTAATGTTACAGTCGTAGCTCTAAGGTAAAATTCATTTCTGTAAATGAAGATAAAACTGAAATAAAATTATATAGAACAGTGAGAAGAAATGATGAAGATATAGCAGAGATCAAGGGGAGAAGAATGGATTCTGATATGATTATATAAATAGAGAGGACTTGAATGTTGAATCCTTTTCCAGAGAATATAAAGAGTTGGTTTGCAGGTTCTTAGTGACACAGAAGGATTTCAGGGTGGTAGGGAGGAGTAAGGGGAGACTGTAAAAGTATCCTGTACAAGTTGGTGGTTGTACATCTGGGAGTTGTAGCTTCCATTCAGTAGATACTGAAGAAACAAAGGTAGCAGCCTCATCTGGGTTGTAGCTCAGATAAAATAACAATGTAAAGAGGAGTTGGAGCTTGCCTTTCATTCATAAGAAGAAGAGGTTTTTCCCTTTTGGGTTTCCTCATAAAAAATCACTATGTCACTGTTTCATTTATGTGATTGTATATTTTTTTGGTTAAATGTATTACTGCAAGTTAAATGTTAAAGGCATGATTTATTGATTAATAAGTAATTTTATTATAAAATGAAAGAAATTTTATATAACTAATTCACCCCCCCCCTCTCAGTTAACTTATCCTGTTCAACAATTGGTATCAGAGCAGGTTACTTCAAGATATCAATTTAACCACTAGAATTTTTTGATCATTCATAATGGATAAGAAGTCATAATTTACAAAACATGGATTGCCTTTGTTTGATGGTCATAATTATGCTTTTTGGAGTAGCAGGATGAAGTTTCTTTTACAAACTCAAGGAGTAGATATCTTGCAGGATGTACTAAATGAATATAAAGTCTCAGCAACCATTCCAATAGATGTTGCAGGTAAGAGACTCTATGAGAGTAATTCCAAAGCTATGTATGCAATACTAGGAGGTCTAGCAGGGTCAGAATTTGTTAAAGTTATGCATTGTGCATCAGCAAAATAAATATGGGATAAATTGAAAAATGTATATGAAGGACACACTAAGGTAAAGAGTGCTAAGATACAATCATATAGAAGTCAATTTGAAAGCCTGAAAATGGAAGAATCTAAAGATATAGCTACCTACTTTCTTCGTATTGATGAAGTTGTTAATACCATGAGAGGTCTAGGAGAAACAGTTAATAATAATATTATTGTGCAAAAGGTACTTAGATCACTTCTTGCAAGATTTGATTCAAAAATATTTGCATTAGAAGAAAGAACAGATCTTGATACTTTAGAAATGGATGAATTACATGGAATACTAACAGCATATGAGATGAGAACCTCTGGTGAGAATTCTTTAAGGAAATAAGAAGCTTTCAAGGTAGCAAAGAAAGATAAGAAAAAGGTTGAAGCAGAAATCAGCATTCATGAGGAGTCAAAAGGTGATGTGGAAGAAGCAAATTTTGTTAAAAATCTAAAAAGAGGTACTGGCAAGTATAAAGGTAAGCTTCCTCTGAAATGCTTTGGTTGTGGTAGAATAGGACATTTTCCATCTACTTTTCCTTACAATAAGAATATTGATAATGAAGAAGACAGTGATAAAAAACCTAAGGAATTCAAGAATAGACATAAGAAGTTATTTCAAAGAAAAACTTACAAAAAGAAAAGCCTGTGTATAAAACATGACAGTGATATTTTAGAATCTGGTGAGAGTGATGACAGTTCATATGTACAACTTTTTATGGCTATGGAAAAACAAGATGATCAGTTTGGTGAAGAAGAAGAAGGTGAAGTTGATCTAGAAGCTGAACTGGTAAGTGCTTTAAGTGAATTAAGAAAAGTGAGAAGGGAATGCAAACATTTTAAAAGAAAAATTGAGAATCTAGAATTTGAATTACAAAAATCAAATGGTTTGATTGATAGCACTGAATTCGTGGTAGTTGACTTAAAACTTAAAATAGAAGAGGCTAGAGTGACTGAAGAAGCTCTAACTAAAATGTTTGCAGAAAAGGATAAGGAAAATGAAGTTTTAAAAATTGAAGTAGTCTCTTTAAGAAAGAAAGTACAAGAAAATAACATGAATCAAAGTTCTCAAGTGTTAGATCAAATTATCAGTAGTCAAAGATAAACATATGATAAGACCGGAATTGGTTATAAATCTGTAGTAACTAATGGATGTTCTAGTTCAAGTGTTGAGAAAGTAGGTACAAAGGATAATCATGAGAAAATTACTAGCAAGAAGATGGAATCAGAAAGACAAGAAGAAAATCAGGGTTCAATAGTGCATAGAAGAAGTTATGGAATACATCAAAACAGGTTTGAAGGCCAGTGTTTCTTTTTTTATAAGTATGGACAAAAGGCTACATTTTGTAATAGTTTTTCAAGAAAGATAAATGCACATAACAGTCATGAAAGGTCAAATTTTGAATATGGAAGAGGACATGGTAAAACTAGTCAAAACATTATGAACTACTCTTACAACAAATTTGACACCTTAAGATATGAGATTGAATGTTACAAGTGTAACAAATTTTGGCATGTGTCAAGAAATTATCCTATGATTTTTCA
The DNA here is from genome assembly GCA_010110895.2 of Picea sitchensis. NCBI lineage: Eukaryota > Viridiplantae > Streptophyta > Pinopsida > Pinales > Pinaceae > Picea > Picea sitchensis. The sequence goes on along the minus strand of SNQJ01S0217057.1, from coordinate 4,828 downwards.
TAAACTTAATGAACCCACTTACACAGATCTGAAAACCAAATATTGGAAAAAGAAAAGTGAAAATCTGAACATTGAAAAATGCACTATAGATCTACAAGCAGAAAATAAAGTAAAATGGGTTGTGTATAGTGGATGTTCAAAGCATATTACAAGTATAAAACAACTCTTTGTTGAACCAGATGAAGGAAAATAAGGTACAATCACCTTTGGAAAAGATCAATCAACTAGGATAGTTGGAAAAGGAACTGTATGTCTAAACAATAAGAAAATCATGGCTGAAAATGTCTTATTGGTTGAGGAAATGGAACATAACTTATTAAGTGTAAGTCAAACCTGTGATAAAGGTCTCTTTATGATTTTTGATTCAAAAGGATGTCAAATCAGGGATATAAAATCAAATAAACTAGTTGGAACAGCCACAAGAACTTCAAGCAACATTTACATACTAGATGAAGAAAAAGAAAAATGTTATCTTGGGAGTGAAGATGAAAGTTGGTTGTGGTACAAAAGACTTGGACTCGTTAACTTTGAAAATATGATTAAGTTGAATAAAAAGGAAGCAATAAGAGATTTACCTGTCATAAAGGATCTTTCAAGTTCTGTCTGCAAGCAATGTCAACATGGTAAGCAAATTAGAGTTAAATTGAAAACCAAAGAACATTCAACAACTAAACCATTGGAAATAGTCCATGCTGATGTCTGTGGACCTATGAGAACAATAGGGTTAAAAGGAGAAAGATATTTTCTACTATTTGTGGATGACTTTACTATAATGACATGGATGTTTTTATTGAAAAAGAAATCTGAAACTTTTAGTTGTTTTCAAACCTTCAAGGATTCAACTGAAAATGAATGTGACATGAAAATTAAATGTTTAAGATCAGATAATGGAGGGGAATTTGTGTCTAAATAATTCAACAGATATTGTGATGAAAATGGGATAAGAAGACATTTTTCTGTTACTAAAACACCATAACAAAATGGAGTGGTTGAAAGAAAAAATAGGATTGTTATGCAGATGGATAGAACTATGCTAAATGAATCTAAACTAAGTAATATACTATGGCCTCAAGATGTTCATACTGATGTTCACATTTTGAACAGAAGCTTGTTGAGAAACAATCATTTTAAGACACCCTATCAGTTATGGAAAGGCAGACCAACTAGTGTTAAACATTTCAGAATTATTGGCAGTAAATGTTATATTAAAAGAATTGACAAGCATTTGGGTAAGTTGGAATCTAGAACAGATGAAGGTATTTTATTTGGGTATTCCTGTTCAAGGAAAGCTTATAAATGTTACAACTTCATATTGAACAAAATAGTTGAAGCCATAGATGTGAAATTTGATGAGTCCACATTTTTTAAGTCTAAATCTAAAAAAAAGAATCATCAAATATATGAGATAGATGACAAGCATAAAATGAAGGATGAGGTAAGTGAAACAAAAGAAACTAAGGCTGCTGACAGTGAACAATTAATTTCTACTTTGACACAGGACACTACTCCATCCAAAAGCATGACTCCATCAAAGACTCGAAGCAAGATAATACAGAAAAATCACCCTGAAGAACAGATAATTGGTGACATAAATGCAGGTGTTGAAATAAGAAGAAGAAGGCAAGAATCCACCTTAACTCATGAACAAGTATCTTTACTTTCTCTAATTGAACCCAAAAATATTGAAGAAGCAATCAAAGATGAGTACTAGATGAAAGCAATGAATGAAAAACTTAGTCAAATAGAAAAGAATAAGACATCGGAATTAGTTCCTAGACCTTTGAATAAAAATGTCATAGGGGCTAAACGGGTTTTCAGAAATAAGATGGATGAAGCAGGTAAAATAACCAGAAACAAGGCTGGATTGGTTTTTAAATGGTATGCACAAGTACAAGGAATAGATTTTGGAGAAAATTTTGCTCCTGTTGCAAGAATGGAATCCATTAGACTGATTCTATCTTATGCCAGTCCTAAACACATTAAAGTTTACCAAATGGATGTAAAGTCTGCATTTTTGAATGGTGATTTAGAGGAAGAAGTATATATGGAACAACCAGATGGTTTTCAAGTACAAGAAGAAGAACAATATGTTTACAGGTTGAAAAAGGCATTGTATGGGCTGAAGCAAGCACCAAGGGCTTGGTATTCCAGACTTGAAAATTACTTGAGGTAGCAAGGATTCAAGAAAGGTAACACTGATAGTAATATATATATGAAAGACGAAAATGGTAGCCTGATCATTGTTGAGATATATGTAGATGATATAATTTTTGGTAGTGATGATAATAGGCTCAATAAACAGTTTGCTGAAAGTATGCAGAAAGAGTTTGAGATGTCCATGCTAGGAGAAATGAAGTTTTTCTTAGGCTTGCATATTAATCAATCTGATAAAGGTATTTCCATTTCTCAAACCAAGTATATCAATGAAATGCTTAAGAAATTTTAGATGGAATATTCTAAACCAGTTGGCACTCCTATGGTTACTAGTTGTAAATTAAGTAAGTTTGATAATACTAAAGATGTTGATTAGACAGTATACAGATCTCTGATTGGTAGTCTTCTTTATGCTACAACTACAAGACCTGATATTATGCATGCAGTTTGTCAAGTTGGCAAGTTTCAGGCTTCACCAAAAAATTCTCATCTACTTGCAGTCAAAAGAATTTTCAGATATCTTAAGGGGACAACAGAGTATGGTTTGTGGTATCCTACAGGTAATCAGCTTGATTTATATGCTTTCACTGATGCTGATTGGGCAGGTTGTGTTGATGACAGGAAGAGTACTAGTGGAGCAACATTTTTTCTTGGAGGATGTCTTGTAAGTTGGTCAACTAAAAAGCAATCAGCAGTGTCTCTGTCTACTGTTGAAGCAGAATACATAGCAGTTGCAACTTGTTTCACTCAGGTTATATGGATGAAATAGATGTTGGAAGATATACATATTCATTATGATGAACCTATACCTATCTTCTGTGATAATACCAGTACAATTAGTATTTCTAAAAATCTTGTTATGCATTCAAAAACAAAGCATATTCCCATTAAATTTCATTTTCTAAGAGAGCAGGTTATGTCTAAAGTTGTTAAAGTGGAACATGTTGGCACAAAGGATCAGATAGAAGATGTATTTAATAAACCTTTATCTAAAATGCAATTTGAAAGTCTCAGGGATCAGTTGGGGGTTTACCCTCTGTAATTTCATTTAATTCTCAAATATTGCACGGGCTTCATTATAAAATCAAACTGCACAGGTTTATTAACTATTATTGATAGGGGGAGTTGCTGCTGAAATGATACATCTTTGCAAGTGGTTTGTATTTTCTTAGGGGGAGTATGGTTGATTCCTTTACCATAGATGTCAAAAGGGCGAGAAGAGATTTAAAGTTTTCCATCAATGCCAAAGAGGGATTGTGTTGGTCAGTTTGCACAAGTTTTGTCATTAATGTCAAACTTGAAATTGCAGGGTGGTTCGCTGAAGAGTTCCTTCGAAATTTAGGAATTCAGAGTTTGCAAGTTGAGAGACCTTCAACATCACGATAGGTGAAGTCATGAAATGCGAAGTCCCGATGAGATTAGGACCGGATCGGAGAAAAATCTGAAATATCAAGAAATCAGAAGTCAAAGGAAGGAAATGTGATAACATTCCAACTCGTGAAATGCCGAAATGCGAAAATCTGAATACCAAAATATCGGACCGATGATCTAACTCCATTTTAGAGTTTCGGATACCGGGAGTTGGAAGTGTCGAAACACTTCATCACAGAAATTGTGAAATGCTGAAATGTGAAACGCTGAAATACCAGACTGTTGATCTGACTCCATTTCGAAGTTCCAGATACCAGGAGTTGGAAGTGTCGAAACACTTCATCACAGAAATCGTGAAATGTCGAAATGCGAAACGTCAAAATACCAGATCATTGATCTAACTCCATTTTGGAGTTCCGGATACCGAGAGTTGGAAGTGTCGAAACACTTCATCACAGAAATGTCGAAATGCTGAAATACTGGACCGTTGACCTGACTCCATTTTGGAGTTTCGAATACCGGGAGTTAGAAGTGTCAAAACACTTCACCACAAGAATGTTGAAGTGCCAAAATGTTGAAATGCGAAGAAACACCTTTTTGGTGTAGGTTTCGAATACCGGGAGTTGGAGTGTCGAAACACTTCACCACAAGAATGTCGAAATGTCGAAATGCGAAATGCATTTGGATTAACCTGTGGTCACAGCCAATGGACACATGGGTTAACACAAGTGGTTTGCCAAAATTCTCAAGGGTTATTCTATGCTGAGACAAAACAAATGTATGATCATCGAACGGTGTTGGTTAAATGTTTAAACTGATCCTATGGCTACTGTTCTTCTTGAGGCCTTGACCAATAATAATCACTGTAAGGTAGTTATTCAGTTATTGTAACTGAATCTTCGAAGTCTGAGGGTTCAATTGTACGCTCTGAATGTACAGGGTAGAAATAAGTGAGATTGGGTGAGATGAAAGTTGGTGCATTTGGAATTAATGGTACAACCATAGCTCTAAGGTAAAATTCATTTCTTTAAATGAAGATAAAACTGAAATAAAATTATACAGAGACAATGAGAAGAAATGATGAAGATATAGCAGATATCAAGGGGAGAAGAATGGATTCTGATATGATTATATAAATAGAGAGGACTTGAATGTTGAATCCTTTTCCAGAGAAGATAAAGAGTTGGTTTGCAGGTTCTTAGTGAGAGAGAAGGATTTCAAGGTGGTAGGGAGGAGCAAGGGGAGACTGTAAAAGTCTCTTGTACAAGTTGGTGCTTGTACATCTGGGAGTTGTAGCTTCCAT
>SNQJ01S0217054.1:0-15426 GCA_010110895.2 Picea sitchensis | reverse complement strand
ATTGGTTTTACTACATGACATTAAATTTGTGTATAAACTTTTATTTTACTCTACATGAAATTAAATTTATGTATAAATTAATATGGTAAATATAAAATTCATGTTTTTTTTATAAAGTAATATTGTAAATATAAAATTCGTGTGTTTTTTTATAAAGTAATATTGTAAATATAAAATTCGTGTTTTCACTTTGGAAGTCATGGTGAAAACTAAAGAAGAAGGTTATATATCTCCATACACCTTAACAATCAAATGGTTAAGGGAGAATATATTCTCCTATAAACAACATGATCTCCTACACAAATATCATGACCTTAAAAATAAATTATTATGATATAAAATAATAACAATCAAATGGTTAAGAGAGAATCTCTTATCCTATAAACAACATAATCTCCTACACAAATATCATGACCTTAAAAATAAATTATTATCATATAAAATAATTGTGACACTTAAAATATTTATAAAACATTACATCTATATTAAATTTTTTGTTAAATTAAATATAAATTAACATTATGAATAATTAAATATATAATAATTGTGAAACATTAAATGTTTATATCAAAAAACAATTGAATTAAAAATAATATTTTAAAATATTTTATTTTTTAATTAGATGTAGAGGTTAAATTTGATATTGAATCCTTCATATATATTAGAAGAGGTTACATTAATGGTTCTATCAATGTAATTATGTATCATAAAGATGTCATGTTAATGCACATACTTCAAAAAGGGTTAGTTCCATTTAGAAGTTAGAAGTGGGTATCTTGGTGATCCATCACTAGAATTTGCTAGAATCTCGCAAATCCAACCATGCGTAAGATGTGAAGGTACTTCTCTTTAAATAGAGAGTTTCTAGATCAACCTTTTACAATAAAAAATAATATTCCTTGTGTTCTAGAAGGTACTAAAAATATATAACTCCTCTATGTGATCTGTTAAGCCCTAATATTGGCTCATTACCCATTAATTGGGGCATATTATATTAGTAATGTTATTTTATTTATGTCGGCTTTAGGCCATTAGTTGTAATTATACCTCCTAGTCTCCTATATATACCAAGGATACATTTTCATTTTTAGTCTCCCTATATATATACCAAAGTGACATTTTCATTTTGAATCACCCCTGTGCATCATTTAAGGGGTAAATGAGGTTGCCCCAGAAGAGGCTTATTATTCCAAATTATCTCTTTTCAAGGGAGTACCTTATGAGGTTTTTCAGTATGATATATTGATTTGGTTCTTAAACATATGGTATTAGAGTCTAAGGTCTTAATCGCCATTCAGACACCTTTGGAATTCTTTTCGCTTTGCAAATATTTTTCGGCCATCGTTTCTCAAGGAACCACTTGGAGGATATTTAGTAGATACATCGCCGCTAGTTGCTAAATTTAGCTCGTGAGGGCCTATATAACCGCCTTGGCGTTTGGTGGTATTACATAGTCCAAATGGAGGACTCTATAAGCAAAATTCACTAAGCAAGTAAAAGTGGTCTATCTTGGTCTGGGTGCAATTTTGATCTAGTTATACCCATCTAGAAACCATCTAGGAAAGAGAATACTTTCTTCCCTGACAAACTATCTAACACCATCAATGAATGGTAATGGAAAGTGATCTTTTTGAGTGGCTTTATTTATGGCTCTATAATCCACACATACTATCCATTTCCCATTTTTCTTATGAAATCCACACAGTAGGGAAACCCATTCAATCGTCCGATATATATATATATAAACCCTGCATTAAACAATTTTGGAAGTTCCTCCTTAAGAATTTTCTTAAATGGGTTCATTCAATATGAGATTGGCACCGGTAGATGTAACTTTCCTTGATATAAATACGACGAGTACATAATTTAGGAGAGATTCTTCATATTCAGATAGTCCCAATGCTTAATGCTTTCCATATAAATTGTCTCATTAATTGTTGTGTTTCAACATCTGTCAGTTTGGGGTTTATATTTAGTGTTTTTTTTCCAGGTTCAATTTCTACCTGTATACTTTTAGAAGAGATGGTAGCCAATGTTTGAGGTGGGTCTCGTGTGGTTAAGGTTTTTCCGATATATGACCCAAAAATTTAGTTGGTTATGAGTTTCGGAGTCACAGAGGAGGGTTCACAACAATTAATGAAGTTACTCACTTTCATCCCTCGCAGACTTTAAGGTTTGCCTATCCTATAATCAAGATAGGTTGAGTAGTTTGATCATCAAAGTCCGCCCATAAGGAATTGCCATTATTAACTGAGTATGTGAGGGTAGAGGGTGTCGTTTAGTCTCTTCCATTTGAAATCGTCGAACCAGCATCTATTACGTATTGATAAAGGAATCAAGGACAGCCAAGGCTTGCCTAAAATTAGAGGGTGACCCCCAACTTTGTTTCTTTAGGTTGTACACTCACAGTCACCGGATAAATTCTAGGGATTCAACCTAGATGATTAGTTTTCAATGACTCATTCTATTTGGATCAGGTGAATGGTCAAACCAATTTAGAATGGTTGGGGTATTCTCCGAATTTTCATTCTTTAGTTGTAACAATTGTGAAGTTTAAAGGGTCATAATATTGATAGCATCACCTAAGTCTACCAGAACTCGGGAGAATTGTTGTTTTTCCACTTGCACCGGTGATGGTAGGATGGTTGGGGATCACCATATTTGAACCGAGGATTCTTTAACGAAGACAGTTAAAAAATCAGCCATGAACTATGAGGATCTTTGGTTTTCCCCACTGTGTTTCAACAAAATGTCTCTTTATAGTTCTCGGGGTATAAATTAAAATGCCCTTTAGTGCTTGTAATAAATTTTTACATAAGATTTTTACTTCCCAGAAGATTGAAAGGTGTGGCTCCGGCGCATTTGAATAAAGCTAAACGTGGAATGGTGTAGTTTTGTTGTTCGCCATAGTGCTTTAGCAATCTAAATTCTTCGTGCACATCGTATTTTTTATTTCTTCTTTATCGTAATCAGAAGAGGTAACATCAATGAGATATACCTACCATTTTCCTTTATCAGAATGAATATCAGACAGTGTGAAAAGAGAAAGTATATGTTAGTTTTGAATATCAATGCACTACACAACCCACATGCTTGGGGTTAGGTTAGGGTTTGCATTGCAGTTGGGTCCTATCATTTGATTTTCCATGGAGTACCCTCATTGGTAAAGAGAGTGGTTGCTGTGTTCAGGATTGGAGGTAAACGATTTGGGGAATCCAGGGTTGTTGACCCTCTCCAATTTGATCACTGTTGTTGTAAGGTTGTTGTTGTGGAGGCCAAGGAGTCCACATTGTCGGTCACAAAGGGAGGGTTTGTTTGCTGCATGGGTCGGTAATTCATTTGATTAAGGGTGGCATTGTATCATTAAAGGAAAGTACTCACGATTAAAATACAGAAGGTTATTCCAACCATTAGAAGCATGTAATTGCATATTGTGAATTCATACCTTGTCCCTCACATCACATTGCCTCGGTGGTCAACAGACAACTTCTTCATCAATTGTTTGTAATGCTGCCTTGATTTTGCAAGAAGGGCATTGTTGAGTTTCACCATCCTTATCAAAAATGGTGCGTATTGATTTCGTCCAAATGGCATTCTTCGGTGGTGCTTATCTCACATTTGGAACAAAGATGGACAAAGTACTTTACTTTATTTTCCTTTTCGCGAATCGCAGAGAATGTATCAATTTGTGGAAGCAAAGAACTAAACATTTCGCTTAAAAACCTTCAAGTAAATTGCCCACTGCCTTGTTGCCCTCCACTGGTCAGAGATTTTGAACTCTTGAAATGTATCCTTGTTTGATCTATTCCTTTATCTCCTCTCAACATATTTTCCACAGGCCACAATTTCTCAATATACATTCTTTTAGATATAGTCCCTTTACCAAGTATTAGCATATTCAACATATCTAGACGGTCATCCCTTACCCTTTTAATAATATTGTTTTAAGAATATATTTTACTACACGTACACTTGATTCAGATTATACCTGCGAGCCTTCCACAAAGTCTCTAAATTCTCATCCCTTCTCGTAGATCATCTTAAATAGTCTCCTTTGTTCAAAGAATAGTCTTGATATTTCAGTAAAATTTTGTTTCATCCTGATCCCATTATTAGCATTTTCACATGACCTCCAAGTGAAGAACCATCTTTAATGCATTCCTATCACTGTCATGGGAATAGCTTTAATTTTTAGCATTGGAAATGTAATCATAACTTCCACATAATATAACAAATCGAAAGGAATTCCATCATGATCTCGTAAGATAAACCATGAAAGTTGTGGGTATATCTAGTGGATATTCTTTCATGGGGAGCTACCTCTAGGGAGATCGTTCAATAGGAAATCCCAAGCAGTAGAAAAAGAGTTACCGCCACTCGCTTCGCAGACCCTGCTTTGTTCTTCATGGTGCAGTCCTTCATTATACTCATCCATGGTTTTTTTTTCCTCGCACTTGCTCGATCCTTCAATGTTTTTGTTGGTTTCAACTGTTCTTCGTGGTCTAAATCTTTCCCCATTTCAAAGTCTGCTTGAAAGGAAGGTTGAGGCTTTGGTTTTCGAGAGTTTGGTCATTGAGGGAACAATGACAGATTCTTGATATAACTGGTCGATGTCTTCTTTTCTTCCTCCTCTTTCCGCCACCGTAGGGTCGGGCTTGGGGTCCATTGTCCTCTCATTCAGACTGCATATCTAAAAGAAAACATTTTGAAATCTATACCGTCTTCCCAAGAATCCGGCACCAAAATGTTGGTCACTATACTTCTTATTAATTAAGGTTCCAATCCATATAAATTGTCAACCCATAGAAGTTTGTTTATTTCAAAGGCACTCAATAATCGTGACATGCTCAATCTCAAAATCAATCTAGAATTGTAGTAAAAAAATACATTAATCAATAATCTGTTTTGAAATAATCGGGTTCTGTAATGCTGAATTATAGTGAAATAATTCCATCTATTGCAGATTTTTAAGATTCAAAAGAAAATAACTATCATAAGAATCAATCATGGATTACATTAAAGAGTAGAAACCTAGGAAAAATGAACCCTTCAACACACTCCAAAGAAGACTAACTATTCTATAAAAAAGAACAGGACCCTATTCCCAAAGTGTGAATCTTCAACAAATGTCTCTGATTATCACACTTTAATAAATTCATCAAGTAGAATTACCCATCAGAATGATTAACAATTACCCAAGACCAACTACACTCTTATACCGACATAACATACCCTTATTCCCAAAAGCGTGAATCTTCAACACTGCTCGACTATCACACCTTCATAAACTCATTCTAAAAATAGAAATACCAATCAAAATGATTAACAATTACCTAGGAATGAAATGTATGAAAACAATGTAACAATAAGACAGAGAGTTTCAACAAAATGTAGTTTCTAAAGTTAGCATTTAGTTTTAACAAGGTATGAATAAATCCAACACTAACGACTCATCAATCTGACAGAATCTTGTGAAGAAGGTGGGCCCTTCCTCCTCACAAGATTCCCGTGAATAAGTGCTATGTTCAAAAAAGAAATGCTCAATAATTCTTTTTTTATTCATCCATCACTGTGTCAAGTTACAATATCCAAAATGAACACGCTCCTTCTGTGATTCGGCTACCAAATCTTTTGTAATCTCCCTTATAATGTTGATTTCTCCCCCATTTAAAGAGGAGACAATTGATCATGTACACATGTACATACAAATCCTATTCTTAATATGATCTAATCATCTATGCTCGAATAGGATATATTCCATCTCTCAGAGTAAAAATGCTTAGTTGGTGTGTTATTTGGGGTGCAGCTGTTGCCGCTAGTGTAACAAATTATTTATTTATCTTTTCTGTTATCATGTCAGGAACAGTTTTCAAAGATCACAAATCACATACTTTTTTCAAAGAATGTGATTTGCATCATGCTTTTGATTGTTTCTGTTAGAATCCGGTCTCAAGCAAATGCTGATGGTTGGTGATGGCTTAAGGTACAACTTGTCATGCTGCAAAATAACTCCTTCTTGTTACCGGCCGTAGGAAATATTGTTTCATCATCACAAATCACAGATCGCTTGAACGAAGATTTTATGTTGTTTGACTGCTTTCAACACTATTCACAACAAATGCTTGTATAATCATAGCTTCAAACCGCTTCAACACTATATTTCCTCGATGGTTTAAGTAGAAGAGAGTAATGTAAAAATTACATGTAAAACAAATTAAACATATATCAAAGAGAAGAAACCAAGCATACCTTTGGAAAAATAGGTTAGGGTGATAATGTAGGCTTAAATGTGAGGGGGAAAAGGATGTAATGATAAAAAGTATGAGCAAAAAGGTACATTATAGTCCCTAACATTGATGATGAGATGTCTTCTTTGGTATATAAGATTCTTTCTTGAAAACTTTGTCTTGTTTTTATTTTTCCCTTTTTATGTGTGTTTTCCTTTCGAGTAAACTTCATCATTTCTTTCTTTGAGTACATTGTTATCAAATTGACCAATACCGTCACAATTAAACAAATTAAAGGGAGCTTACATATATACCTTAATGCTATTCCCCTGCTTTCCCAATAAAGTTGGCTACCTCTCCATCATCTTCTTAGTCACATTGTTGTCGATATATTCTTGTTCCTTTTTCTTTTTGCTTTGATCTGCCCTTGGCTGCTTCCTTCAAATCTGTGATTCTTCCTCGCCTACCTTCATATATGTCGTGAAGATCTATAGCTTCTCATTCATTCTTAATGAGTCCAGATCCAATCTTTCTCTAGTATTGTCTGTGGTTGAATCCTATAGGAAGAGATCTTAGCATCTTTGAACAATTATAGATTCTTCTAATGCATTCTAACCTATGATTGTATTCATTGCTCTATCACTCAGAAGCCTGCTGTACATTTTTATATTCCTTCATTTTAGTTATACTGAACTCCAGACTGTAAGTCTGAAGTTTTCTGACTTTTATATCTCCTTCCATAAATATTTTGAAGCTTGTCCCAAATCTCTTTACCTAGATTTACAATGTGCAACTCTCATAATGTATTGTAACACCTAGACCATTCAAAGTAGTTTCAGGGTTTTGGAATTAGTTCTCATCGAAGTTTTGTTGCTTTGTCATTTTTTGGTTGAACTGGTTGGTGTTGTGTATCTACAATTGATCGCTAAACTTGAAATCCCTGTGTCTGCATATATGCCTTCATCCTTACGCTAAAAAATACTATGTCCATGAAATGTAAGTATTCCATTTTAGTATGAGTTGGTACTCTCCATGATCTACCTTTTCTGGTTAAACTGATTAAGGAACCTAATTATACTCAATTGTTGATTACCTAGAGAGGTGGCGTAATCAATACCGTAGAAAGTAATTTAATCCTTCTTAACCATATAATCCATGTTATATCAATGAATCATTATCATCCAATAAATTCATAGAGAGTAAATAAGCATCGAACAAATGAAACAAACATACACATACACAAGATAATCTTGTTTTATGTGGAAACCCAAATTGAAAACCAAATCTAATTATTTTTTCTATATGTATTGAAGAATTTGCATTCATTGGAAGCGCCAACTTCCTTTGTTTTCCAGCTACAACTAGCAGCTCCCCAAACTCCTATTTTCTCACAAGCTACAACCCTGTGGAAGCTCCAACCTCAACTCTGGATACAACTTAGAGGCTACAACCCCTGTGGTTCTCTCCCAGCTAACCTAGCAGGTGGCTACAACCTATCCTTGCCTTGTTCTCAATCAGAAGTACAAGTAGAATTATGGAACCACTAACAACCTATATCAGTGAGATATACCGCAGAGGCAACCTGTACTAATAAATTGAACCATGCATCAACATGTACTCAACCTCAATCAACTCACAGACTATGTCAAGTGTATCAACTATGCACCCAACTCCTAAATAAATAACCTAAACAACCTATACTTATCATAAATAAGTGCATCCAACCAAGCACAAAGTATGTACCAATCATGTGTCAACTACTCATCAACATGACTCATTAATATGTACCACCACCATCAAATATAGACCATGCTCATATGTTCAATATCATCAATCCGTTCCCAAGGTATAAAGCAACTCATCAAACTATTACATACTTTGTCTCAAATCCATGTACTCAACTTGGAAAATCTCAATCCAAAATCCTTATCACTCTCATATCATCCAATATGATTTGTAGCTCTATAATAGACCTCGTGTATATATGATCACATTCCTACAAAATCTTCCTTTATCTTCAACAAGAGAAAAGTATTTTCATCAAACTTTTCTTTAGTCTGCCATGTTTTGGTTTAGTCAAAACCCTAACTTGAAGTAATTCATAACTCTGGCCCCCAGAATGTATAAATATATGAACCTGATACAAACTCTTTAATGTGTGTTATGAAATTCCTCCAACTGTCACTACTTGAAACCTCAGGTGTTATAGCAAAATGGCATACCTGTTTTCACTGCCTTATTCTAGAGAGTGACCTTTAGGGAAAGTCTGTGTAACATTTGTTGAATGGATCTAAAACCATTACAAATACCATGATCAGCACTAGCAACCAACACATTTTGTTTCACTCTAATTTGGATCTGTTATGAATAAGTTATGATCGCTTTTACCTGAAACACTGTTTTTGACTAGTTTTAGGACTAGCCACAAAACCTATTTTCCACATAGTGTGTAACTCCAGAAATTGTTAAGAAACTAATATCAATACAAAAGAACCACAATAGATATACAAGAAATGGCCATGCAAAATCTCCCTTTATTACCATCAAACCCTGAGGTAGGGAAACACCGTACAATGGATCCGACATGGAAGGGATCCCTCTTGTTCACTTGCCTCTTTGAGGGGCATCCTCCTATTAAGCTACCGCCCCAAATACAATTATATTCATGTCTCATTGATTGAATCCCTTTATATAGTTCTCTACCATCACTCAAGAACATTCTAGAGGAGGAATTTTTCTAGAAGTAGAACTTTCTCTAAGCAGTCCTCTACATCATTGGTATCTAATTACCATTTATTATATCTAACTACCAGTTGGCCTATTTAATAATATATGGACCTAGTCCACCTTACATTGAATGACCTCCACTATTATCATCACTATGCAGTCCTCTGCCCCTCCTCTCCCTCTCTAGCTACCCTACATTACATCCTCCTTATGAAAGCATTTGTCCCCAACGCTGATGTACAACCACATATATACTGTGGTCACATGAATAAATTAGTAAACCATATATGGTTGAAGAAGATCTCGGTGCTAGAACCAACTTCCCATGTAGAAAGTAAATCCATGCTGAAGTATTCCAACCACCATTGTAAGCCCCGTCCCATGTCCAAGTGCTCATGTGAACTCCCCATGGAAGATTTTGGGAACTATCAACCAACTCCAAATGATGCTCCAAAGACCGACACCTATCATGGATCCAAATAAGAATCCCATGCACACATATTGGAAAATGGTCATAGTAGAATATGGAAGTAATAATACCAATCGTAGGTCATGCGCATTCAAACGTTAACTAGTCTTCCCATGTGGGACATCGATGTATAAGGTTGAGTAGAGTCATCAAATAAAATATTGGAAGGTTGTCATCCAAAAAATGACAACTATCCATATACCAATCATCACAATCATCCTCAAAATCATATACCAAGCATTATATTTTTTATTATATTCATCCATGATGTCTTCCATAAGAAATATCTCCCGTGACATAAGCTATCCAATGAACTATCAAGACTATTATTGAGGCCATCCGTATATTCCAAATTCGGTCATGCAATCTAGCACCAATGTGTCATACAATTGAGATTTAATGTTTCAAGAATTTATTTGAGGTTTGAGAAGAAATGTTTTCATCCTGAAGCACCCTCTATCCCTTCGGTCCCAATAACCATCACCAAAACCCAAAGGAACTGTTACAATGTAAAATCGCGTGGTTTTTCAAAACCCCGCGCCTGTTGAATTTAAAATGCCCATAACTTCACTTCCCGCACTGCTTTCAGTTGATTTTTTTTTGAAATTGGGTGAAATTGTGAGAAGCAATCAGATATATAATTTATTTGGAAAAATTTGGTCTCCTGCCTGCAAAAAAAAATAAAAACAAAACGCCGCTGTCCACATGTGGAAAACCTAAAATTGTGTACCAAAAACTTCAAATATCTTTGACCTTCGCACTGGGTTTAATTTATTTTTTCAACTTGGTGTTTTTCTGAGAGGGAACTCAGATATACAACTGTTTCTGAAAAAATTTTCACATAAATATACTGAAAAATTTGAATGTCAGGGCCTTTTTTTCTTTCTCCGAAAACAAATCTCAAAAATAAAAAAAATATTTTCCACAATGTTCACCAAGAAAAAAAAGTGCTATGATACCACTTGTTAAGAACCCAACACCAACAAAATCACCTAATGTATATACAAAGAAAAAATATGCACCTTTATACCATCAAACCCTTGAGGTAGGGCAACATCGCACAATGGATCCTGCATATGGAATGACTTCCTCTTATTCACTTGTTCTCTGAGGGGGCATCCTCCCACATCTATTGCTCCAAATACAATACTTATCTTCATGTCTCATTACATTGCTGGAACTCCTTTATATAGTGCTACTCATCACCTATGAATATCTAGAGGGAGGGAATTCTATGGGTGGAACCAACAAGTCCCTTTACATTTATTATATATAACCACCATAGTAATTTTGTTCAATAAATATATAGTGGGACCTATTCCCTTTACATTGAATGACCTCCAATTATTACCACTATGGGCCCTCTACCCCACTAGCTCTTCCTCTCTAGCTACCTTACAAAAATACAATGACCCACAAGCTGAATCTTTTACCACAGATACTTGGATATGTTTTATCAATGGAATAACAATTTCACGGTCTTAATCATTATATAAAAACAATTATAGTGAAAATGGTGAGATGACCTGTAAATAACATACCTTAGAAAGCACCATCAAAATAATTTATCCTTCCTTGCATTTCGACCTTCTTTTCTTCACATTCCCTTAGAATTTAGGCTTAGATATCCTTGGTTACCTCAAAAACCTATATATATTCAATATTCTCAAGTGTGTTTAAAATGAGAGAGCCTTGAATCTTATTTATACTCTCCAAGTAGCTTCCTTAAAAACATCTTCTAGGTCACTTGGCCCCTCTTTCCTTATTTTAGGGTTAACCCACTTCTAATTTCTCCATTAAATTTATCATTGAAACAATTTATTTTATATTCACTTTGAATTATAATACACTCATTACTTCACTTTATTATTTACCTTTTAAAATCTCTTAAACCACTTTGACTACTTTGACCTTTTGGGGTTTCTAGATGACATATGAGGGTCCTCCAACTTCGTAAAGCCATAAATCTCAATTCGTGAGGAGTTATGTGATGTTCCACATACCACCAAAAATGGAATGACATGTACTATCCATATAGAATAGTATTATATGAAAATATATCATAACTCATAACTTTATCCATCAAACAAACTTGGGTCCATTACCTAAACCTGGGGTCTCCAACTTCTCATGGCCATAACTTTCTAACCATGAGGAGTTATGTGACGTTCCACATACCACCGAAAATGGAATGACAAGCACTATCCATATAGAATATTTTACCTGACAAATTTATTGTCCTTCATCTCATTATTCCACAATTAAGCATGGGTGTTCTTACTCCGTAAAGTGTCTTTCTATGAGGGCTTTCACCATAAGGGGACCACTTTGGAGTTCATCCATATTTAATTCTTATAAACCATGACAAGACAATAATGTGTCATATTTACATCAAACAATATTGGGTCCATTACCCAAACCTTTTCGATGTGTGGATTTCTTCAAGGGTTGACATCAATCACAGCCAACCTTAATCAACAAGTAAAAGTAACTAGAAGTTAATGCCTCTTTAAAAATATTTTTCAATTGAAACATTGAAATTGTGCAAAGGATCCTCATCTTGTTTATGAAACCCATACCAAAACAAAGAGACAAATTTTCGGGGTCAATTTTCCACAAAGAAGGAGAATCTTGAAATCCGCTACATGGGTTATGTGTAGGACGAGTCCATCTGGGTTTCTTGTGAACATTTTCCTAAATTTGTGAAGGATCTGGGAGCTACGATAGATTATTTAAACTGATATTTCCTAGAAATATAGTTGCAGACAAGTTTGAAATTCGTGATTTGTTTTGATTGTTATAGAGATCCATGAGAAATGGATCTATGATATCTTGATTGCATTGTATAAATAAGACCTTCAGCAGCATCCAAAGAACAAAATTTTGAGAGATCATCATCTACTATTGTTGTACTATGTTGTCATCGATGTCAAGTATTGTCATAGTGACGTGTTTGTATCATTGATATATTGATTATTGGTTATATGGTCATTGATGTAATTGTTGTCAAAGGGTTGATGTCAAGTGATTCCATAATGATGTGTTGATATCAAAGGGAGTTGTATCATTGATTTCATGTCATGGTTGATAGGAATAAGAAAATGGATAAACTCCAAAGTGGTCCTCTTATGGTGAAATCCCTCACGAGAAGATGCTCTTGGATAAATTTCTCAAAGTGTCCCCCTTATGGTGAAATCCCTCACAGGAAGATGCTTTATAAAGCCCAAATGGTTAAGTGGTTGACTAACCCTAGCAGTATGGTTAGGGAACCCAAGGTTTTTTGAATAATCATGTAATGAATATCAATGAATTTGTCAATGAGACTATTATAGATGGATAATACATGTCATGCCATTTTTGGTGATATGTGGAACACCACATAAATCCTCACAATTATAGATTTATGGTCACGTGAAGTTGGAGAACCCTCATGTGTGTCTAGAAGCCATTAGAAGGTCAAAGAAGTCAAATTATTCTAGAATCTCCTAGAAGAAGTTAACGAGTCAAAGTGGTTAGTCATGGATTAAGAAGTTGCAACAACAAAACAATTAATAATAAATTAGTTGCAACTAGAAGTGGAGAGTTTACTATTTGTGGAAAAGTGGTTGTAAGTGGACAAGTGGTTAGAAGTGGGTTAGTACCAAAAGAAGGAAGTTTGGTAAAGTTGGTTAGATGATAACCCCTAGAGGAAGCTACTTGGAGAAGTATAAATAAGAGAGGAAGGGCCTCTTGTGAGTATGATCTTGGAGCATATTGAATATCCATTTGTGAAAGGTTGTTTGGGTAGGTATTATTGATAGAGAAAATTCGTGGATCTTGGAGAATATTGAATATCCATTTGTGAAAGGTTATTTGGGCAGGTATTATTGATAGAGAAAATTCAAGGCAGAAAAATCATGGTAGAAGAACCGTAGCAGTAGAATCATGGCAGAAAAACCGCGGCAACAGAATCATAGCAGTAGAATTACGGCAGTAGAATCACAGCAACAAAACCACGACAATAGATTTGGTAGCTATAGAAAGTTGGCAGTTTGGTAACCACATCAGATTTTCATATTGGAATTGTTCCAATTATTGCATGGTATGGTATAGGTCTTGATGATTTCTACATGATTAAAGGTATGGTTTTGGAACATGGTCTTATGTAAGGGTTTATGGTATTTGGTTTATGGAGAGTATGGTGTATTTATATAGGTGTCTTGTTGGTTAACTTGGTGATATGTGCATATGGTTGAGAGTTGACTTGATGATCGATCTTTGTGAGTAGATCAAATTTGGATGATAAGATTGATGAGAAATGTTGAGGTGACAGGTTGTTGTGACAGTTTGTGTTGTGCATAGTTGATGCATTTGTCTTGGTATAGACTGTTGGTATAGTTTGACAGATTTCTTTCTGTATACAAGTTGGGTCTTGTACTTGAGGGTTGGATTTCTCACATATCGGTTGGTGATGAGATATGCAGGTTGGGTCTTGCAATTGAGAGTTATTACTCTCTTTGAGTTGGTGCTTTTTTCAGTTGGTGTTGATAAAACCTGATATTGTAGTCTCTTGTAACATATAATACAAAAAGATTAAACATATATATGGTTCTCTTTATGCTCATTATTGTGAAGGTTCAAATTTATTCATTATTAATGTATGTTGTTGAGATATGTTTACATGCAAGCAACTAAGTGTGAATGGAACTAATGAGTAAATGGTAATTGCTAACTAAAGTTTTAAAAGAAGTGTAAAAAGAGTCTCACACTAATTCAAGCCCCCCTCTCAGTGTGGTCGATGCATCCAACAACTATTGGGACTGTAGGACCAGTTGAGTAGGTTTTCATGGTTGGTTGTTGTCTTTCCATGAAATAGTTGAGTCTTATTTTGGGAACTATTGCAAGGAAAGTCCCTTTAACGGGATATAATTTAGGTATTTTTGACAACTCTAATGGTGAAATTGAATCTGGTAAGCTTGTTAATAGTATGAAACGATTTCAAATCTTTGATGGAATGTTGTATTTGAGGCAACTTGAAATCATAGGAGATCATTTTCTTATTTTTGTTATAGACCTAAAATTCCCTACCTATGCATACATGGAATTGGCCTTCCTACTTGCATAATTTTCCAATTCATTGTCGAGGAAATCTATTTAAAAAAACATTTTTTGGGGCATGTATGTGCCCTGATGCATTACTGACAGCGTACATATGCTTGCTTCATGATAGACATCCTGTGTACATACACTAGCTGCACACTAAATAGTCTGTGTATACCTTCAAAAGTTGCAAGGAATTTCATGGAATTAACGAGCTATTAGATGTTTCCCAACCATTTCACCTACTATATCCCATCCCCAAATTGAATAACTATCCTTTGATCATATAAAAGGAGGTCTTTGGGTCTCATTCCACAATCAAGCATTATAATGGAGAAACTCTACCCAAATTACCTTTTCCTCCTTGCCCAAGCATTTGCAACCTTTTTTGAGTTCTTGCCTCAACATTCCCTCTCTATCCCCTTTCTCCCATACAATCCCTTCCCTTCCATTGGAGTGATCAGTAGATTGTGAGAGAAGGAATTTAGAAGGTTCACTTGGAGAAAAGTTAAGAGGATCCCGAACCAGGTGCGCAGAGCGTCAACTTGCAAAGGTTGTAATTTCCAATATTTGAATATTGAATAAAATAATGTGTTTCCCTGTGTTATCCTCATAATCCTAAATTTCTATAGTATAAAGATTTTCTAGTATAATTTTTTTTATAAATTAATTAATTCAAGTTTGTTAGGATAAAGACACCTAGATTATATGTAAAGGATGTTGGAGTTACTTCACGCACACCTAGGATTTATTTTTCCTAAGGTTAATCCTTGTCTATTAGTCATAATTAGTCATTATCCTGTCTCCTATATTTTAGGGGAGCATATTCCACCTAGAGAATATTCTTTTTCAGTTGACACTTCAGTTTGACTAGTTGAGTTGAGTTTAGATGTTGCATTGGTTTTGTCACCATGCAACATTGGG
>SNQJ01S0217053.1:0-15426 GCA_010110895.2 Picea sitchensis | reverse complement strand
TTAAGTGTGTGTAAGCTTGATTTGGTTGATGTAATATCTCCCTTGAGCGATAAATAAATTGCATATTATTATCCCGTGAATGTTTCCTTGTATAGAGTTTTACCATGTAATATTATTATGTTAAACTTGTGTGATTATTATTGTCTTTGCACTGTAATTTGTACCATTAAAATCTAGTTATTTTATGCTTCCATTGCACAACACGTGGTATCAGAGTAAGTGCGCCAAGCAAGTGGAGCAATGAAAGGCGAGTTTAAATTAGCAATTGGAATTATTTTTTAAAATCAGACGCTCCCTATAGAGTGTGGCAGGACCGTCCCCCGCTCCCACACTTCATAAATTAAATTTTTTGGGTCCCAGACGCGCCTTGTATTTGGCATCCGGAGCGTCCAAAGAGGGACGCGTCCTATGCAACTTTTTTTTTTAATTGGAGTGGATATATAAGGTTTGTATTTTATAAAGTTATTTTAAGTGTTATAAAGGTGGATGACTTATAAAAGTCTATTTGAGGTGGACAAATATTTTTTGGTAAAAGGTTTAAATTTTATATATGTTAAATATTTTTAAACTTTTATTTAATATTTGGGTTAAATGTTTTTGGTTCCACTTTAAAACAAAGATTATATGTGCATATTTAAAGAGGTTAGTGTGGTATTTGGGACTATTTTTGTAAATGGTTAAATTTTAAAGTGGAAAAAAATAATGGTATTTTAACAATTTTGAGTTTTGGAAGTTCAAGATGCGGGACCTACTGGTGCAATAAGGGTTGCAAAACGTATTGGAGAGCAAGTCAAAAAAATCAGTAGCCATGACGAACAAGGAATGGTAAGAACTGGACGCAAAAAAACTCAGTATCTCTCGTAGATGAAGTTCTATTTAATATCGTAGGAGAGGATACAACAATAAGCTTATGGAGCAAGATAAAAATTTTGTATATGACGAAGTCCTTGACGAGCAGAGTATTCTTGAAGAAACAATTATACAGCTTGTGAATGAAACAAGGTATGAGAGTTGTTGACCATTTAAATACCTTTAATACCCTTATTGTTCAATTGACTAGTATGGAAGTTAGACTCGAAGATGAAGATAAGACTATTACACTATTTTGTTTGTTTCCTGAGTCTTGGGATAATTTAGTCACCTCTATTATGATTCTGTTGTGGGAGCTTTGTTGTCTTAGGAGATGAGAAGAAAATCTAGTCAAGAAACCTTAACTCCAGAGGTGAAACTGGTCAGAGGTCGACCCAAAGAAAGAGAGAAGAATCAGAGAAATTCTTCATGATCTAAGTCAAGAGGCAGAAAGGGTAGAGAAAAATGTTGGTAGTGTGGAAAAACAAGGCATCTCAAGAAAAATTATTGGAAAAGAAAAGAATTTGAGGAGAACTCTACGAAAGAAACACATTTGGTTGCAACAAATTCAATTTCAACCGATAAAGTTTTATTCGTTTCTAGTAGATTACGATATCAAGAAGAATGATAGTTGGGTTTTGGTGCCTCCCACCACATGTGCTCACATAGAAACTGGTTTATTTCTTACCAATCTATTGATGAGGATGTAGTGTTTATGGGAAATGGTATTCCATGAAAAACTGTTGGGGTTGGAAGTATTAGAATTAGGATGTTCCATAGTATTATTAGAGAACTAACGGATGTTAGATATGTACCCGAGCATAATTTAAATTTGATTTCATTGGGGGTTTTGGATTCTGGTGGGTATAAGTATATAGGTCAAGGTGGAGCACTCAATGTGTTGAAAGGAAGTTTAGTAGTGATGAATGAAACAAAGGTTGATAACCTTTATAAGATGGAAGGTAGTACTAAAGTTGCATCTGAGGTGGTAGATGTATCTTATTGTTTATGGCAGAAGCAACAAGGTCATATGAGCAAGAAAGAATTGCAAGTACTAGTAAGTTGTAAATCACTTCCAGACTTAGAATCTTTGTTTCTAAATTCCTTCTTGTTTTATATCTCTGCAAGTTATGATGGTGTAAAGAGATGTAATGTGTGGGATCCTACTGCCCACAAGATCGTCATTAACAAAGATATAGTATGTATGGAACAACAAGAAGGTTTATTTCAAGATCGCAACAGAAGATTTGTTTGCATGTTAGAGGATTCATTGTATGGCCTAATGGTACCTAGGAAACTGTACAAGAGGTTTGAATCCTTCATGGTGAGCCAAAATTTTTTAAGGGGTAAGTATGACTATACTATAAATAGTACATTCATTATCATGATGTTATTTGTTGATGATATTCTCGTTGCAAGACGAAGCATGGTTGAGATCAGTGAGATAAAGGCTCAGTTTGACATGACATTTCAGATGAAGGATCAAGGAGCAGCAAAAAAAAAATTGAGCACGAAAGTACGCAGAGATAGAATACATGGTAAGTTGTGGTTAGCACAATAGAAATTGATATTGATGAAATTCAGTATGAACATTGTGAAACCTGTTAATATCTTTGTTGCTTTCCATGATAAGTTTTCTTCAAGTTTAGGTCTTGTTTATATAGAAGAAAAGGTTATGTCTAGTATATTGTGTGCCATTACAATAGGAGGTCTGTTGGATGCGATGAAATGGTTAAGACCATATTTCACACCAGACACATGGAAAATTTAGGTGGAGTAGTGAAATAGGTGCTTCAGAGTTTTAGAGGTGCAAGTGTCACCTATAATGGTTTCAATGGTTTAGTCTGTGGTAATTGTAATTTAAATTCTGCAGGTGTTTTGGATAATAGGAGATCTACCTTAACATATGTCGCAAAGAATAATTTTGGAAGACATGTTAGAGGTGGAGTGATCCATAAGAAAATCCATACTCAAACAAAAAGTACAGATGTGTTCACAAAGCCAGTGTTATTAGAGAAGTTGCAGTGTTGCTTGGCTTCTCTTGGCTTGCAACATAGGTGATGAATGAACTGGACATGATATTCATGTAAATTATTGTCAAGGTGGAGATTGTTGAGATATGCCAACCAATTTCCCACGATTTTGTGGATTGTAGCAGATTTAGTAGGTCCTTTAAATCATTTTCTTGTTGAAACAATACACCCATTTTTTGGGATCCACATTAATGTAATTAGTTTATAAATTATGCAGAGTTGTTATAAAGCACTTTAATGTCAAACGTTGTGAAGCACTTTCAGCGTTTGAATATTATGTTCCCCTTTTACACAGCTACGTATGACAAAGGTGACAAAGCGAAGGAAAGAGGACGACGTACACATGGAACACGATTTTTCCGAGGTTGGAGTTGGGGTCACTTGTCACCAACTGTGTTCACTTGTCACCAACTGGAGTTGGGGTCACTTGAATATTATGTTCCGAGGTCGGAGTTGGGGTCACTTGTCACCAACTGTGTAGTGTTGACAGAGTAATTGAATTCGTTTATCTGAACACATACTGAGCAATGAAATAGTAGCGTTTCATTTATGCTCTGAAGTACTTGAAATCCTTGCATGCATGGGGTCATAGTTATAGCCTACTTGTTAGGTATTAGTATCTTTCCATGATTTAAATCCAATACAAAATATAATAAATATTGTGAAGTGAAATAGTTCAAATGCGTGGGTCATAGTTATAGCTCAATAATTGTTGGGTATTGCTCTAATGAGTATCGTTCCACTCTCAAAACCTAATATCATATAAGTATATAGTAAGTATTATCTGATATTTTGAAGTGAAGGGAGTGGGTTAATTTCGGAGCAAGTCTGATCAATTCAGAACTTTGATTGATTTTCTGAATGTTTGGGTTGGTTTAAAATGCGGAAAAACCCCTGGGATAAGAATACTGAAAATAGGGTAGTAAAGATTATTAAGACTTGTGATTATTAAAACTATTTAAAACCTAGCTTATTTTAAAATTGAAATTACATATATACCAAAAAAAATTCTAATTTTAAATATGCTTTTGGTAAAGTCAAGGCTCAACATTAGTAAATTAAATTTTATTAAAAAATTTACTATTATACATATTTTATTTACAACCCATTCTTTCAAATCAAACTCATCTCTACAATGTCATGTGTATTATGGTGAAGTATTTCAAATCATTGAATAGAACAATGTAATATCTTTTTTTTTTGTAAGTGAGTGTATATTTGGTTATTACTAAAAGAGATTATGGTACAAAAAGAGGGGGGACTCCCTGATCTGCCAAAACAGAAACCAGACCAGGGGTTCCAGAGTTGCGTTTTCTAAGAAAATAGAGGGGAATAGCTAGGCCGCCACCCTGGGAAACCAACCCAGCCCTACCATATCAGTTTGAAGAGCTAAACAAAAACATATATGTAAAAAGACACAACATATAAAAGGAGGATGCCCTTACGTTGAGTAACATAAATTGACTAGTTGTCGACCCGACACTAGTCCAGGATGATGAGATGTTTTTTTCCTTCATCCTTCGTATCCTTGTTCTCATCCCTCTGGACCACCGTGCGAGTCTTTCTGATACAGGCTAGGGCTCCATTCTGGTCCGCTGGCGTGATGTCCATGTGATTGACATAGCGCAACTATAGGTGGAATTGGGCTACCATTCGATCCATCTTCTCCTTCTGGTCCCTCTGGTCCTCACCTAGCCATTTTGTACTGGCCTCGAGGTTGCTGATGCGACTCAGGATCTCTGTAAGTAGTTTTTTGTGGTCCCTGTTATCCTTTCGGTTGGCCTCTGTCCTTTCAGAGCTCATCTTGCCTATTAACATCTTTGTTCGCCACACCTCCTCCATCGTTTTGTGGTAGAGGGTTAATATGGGCTGTGTGGCTCCTGGGTACCTTATCCAGTCTGCTTCCTGACTTAGCTCCTTCCAAGATTTACCCTTGCATTTAGTGTTGATTTATTTCTCCCACCTGGTGATGATTGTTTTTCCCTTTGGTTTGACTAGCGTATTAAAGGTGTCCTTGACTTCTCTGGCCGCTTGTTCCATCCTTGTAATCCTCCGGGGGCTTGTCAGAGGTTCTTTCCCCTGGGGGCTTCTCTTACACTGAGTTTTCTTAATACGAACCATCTACGCTGGTTTGTGGTAGTTTTTTCCTTGGAGTCTCCTCATGTTCCTATCTACACATCCCCAGTTTACGTGGTAGTTCCTGCATTTGCTCTTTTCCTGTCTGTATCTGTTCATGGTGCTTCTTCTCTTATGGGGTTTCCCCAGCTATGGGATTGTCCTAGCAATCATGGTCTACCCATAGCGTTGTACCTTCTGGTCCTTATTCCTTATCTCGGTATGTGTGCTCGTGATGACCCGACCGTAACCCTTGCTCCATCCCTTTCCCCTGCACGTTGTACAAATAGTTGTGCTACTCCCTATACCTATACTTGGGTGAGGTGTATCCATACTTGTCCATGGTAACACCCTTTTCCCTTCGTCATTGGCGACCTGTTGATTACCTTCTCTACCTTACCACAAACTACCCCTGTACTTCCTCCTTTTGAGAGGACCTTGGTGCCTTACCCCCATCTATTATGTGGTCTGATTCTGCATTGTAACTTGTGATCGAGTGATGTGCAATCAGATTCTGCCTGGATCCTTCGTGCTTGCCAGTTATCCTTGCATATCCTTCCTCGGTGTGGTCGTCCGTACTTAGGCTGTCATCACGGTCTTTTGTCACAAGTTGGATGCAGTCTATTCTGAACTGACTATTCAAGATGGAAGTCCATGTAGTGTGTAGTTCTGGTCCTTCCTTGCTAACCCCCTCATTAGTGATTCTATCCGCTAGTCCATTTGTTGACCTCCGTACCCAACGCAACTCCACTGTATTCATCGTCTGCAGATGCTCCTGGATTTTTTGCAGGGAGTGTGCTAAGCGCCAGTGCCTCTGAATTTTTCCCACTCTGGTGCCATTTTGGAGTCTCTTCACTGTGTTGATAACCAGTGTGGAGTCACCTTCCACGATGGTGTTTTTCATCCTTTCGCGGCTTAGGATCCTGAGACCGGTCTCCAGGGATTCGAATTCCACGACGTTGTTGGTTGAGTTTCCCATACTCCCAACGTACAACCAAATTATGTTTCCATCACTATCCCTGATTACTCCTCCCATTCCTGTCATTCTTGGGTTTCCTTTTGACACCCCGTCGAAATTCAACTTGAGGGACCCTGCTGGAGGGGGATTCCAGTTGCGCTCACCTATTTGGAGTTGTGGTGTGATGCAGGAGCATCGCCAACACATCAAGCGAACCAGTGCGGAAGTGGAAGACAGCTGGACAAGCCAACACAAATTTTGAAGAATCACCTTGGAAGTTGTTGCGCAAATCTTAAATGAGCCATTAAGATGAAGGTGCACTTGTATAATGTAATGAACCTTGAGCGGATTTCTCTCATCCTTAGTAGGTAGACGACATTTAAGATAGTTAATGTAAAGTAGATAGAATTTAATTCTAGACTAGACAGTTGTAGAGCGCAAGAGGGAAACGAGATATAGACACCCTCATTGTGTATTGTATCATTAGTTAGAAGCATCGGAGCAAGAGCATGCAGAGAGTTGTGTAAGAACACCCATGTACAAATATTTGGATTAATAGAAGAGTTTGATTCAAATTCATGGTTTTGTGTCTGTTCTCTGTGTATTGATGCTTAATGGTGTGCTCATGAATGTTTTCTTCCAGTTATACATTTGCTTTTATATGTTGTGTATATGATTTCATGTTTGAGTTTGAAATCTGAAGGGAAGAAGGAATGAGTTTCAATTATTTCTCTATCTGAGTGAGAATTCCTGCAAGGAGAGAAGTTGAAGTGTCCGCAAGGAGTGCGTCGACAAGAATTCAGGGTTGCGTCTCTGAATCTCAGATAGTTTTACTTTTGTTCTCATTTCCTCAAAGGACAGTTGGGCACAGGAGCCATGCAAGGACTGCGATGGGTAAGCAAAGTTTAAGGGTTACGAACCTGAGAGAAGAGTTTGAAGGACTGTTGTTGTAGGTGTGCACAGAGTCGAAAAGATTCAACACTTGGAAGTTGTTGAATGTCTGCCGCAAGGAGTGCGTGCAAGGTTCTCTGAAGGATTCAGAGTTGGTAAAGCTCAGGAGGTATAGGAACTTAGAGTAATCATCAAAGAGAATCACATGGAATTTGTTCCGTGGAGCGTTCAAGCAAGCGTCGCAAGTTTGCACGCGGGTGGACGAGTTCCATGGAGAAGTACTTGGTTCATTTCGCAAAATTCTTCAGGAGAAACGGATGGTCGGTATTCTCCGAGGAGAATTCGCGATAATCCGTGGGCCATTAGATCTTGTGGAGGTGCAAGGGAGATAAGGCATCATATCATGGATCTGAGCCACAAGGGTTGTCAGATTCACATGTGGTTTCGTGTATCGGGGTTTCGTGGATCGAAACTCCGAAATATTGCAACGGGAATCGCGATATTGCGATACGCGATATCCCGACGGGTACAAGAATAGTGTGGGGCCACAACGGAGTCAGTGAGTGGACAGGTGGCACACCACATCAGGGTTTCATGGTGAGAAGGCCCAAAACAAATGCATTAGGATTCACGATCTTGCGAACCCCAAATTGTCGATGAGGTGAAGCATTGAATAGTCAACTCGCGCGTGTGTTGGAGTTTCGGCATATCGGGACTCGGGAGTCGGAAAACCGAGTTTCTCAACATCGCGAGTGTCAAATTCGCGACAGGGGAAGTCCCGATAGAAGGGGAAAGGTTCAGCATTGACTGGTTGTCGGGTTTTGTGGATTCGTGAAACCAAAGGTCGACCACTAGACTCGCGAAGTCCGATTCCCCAACAAGTAAAAAGAGGGGATCGTGCAGAAGAGTTTTGTGGGTGCAGATTTCTTTATAGGGAAATAAAAGAGCTATTTAAGAGTTCTTTGGGCCATGAGAAAGAGAATATCCTGTGAGTGGGCGTGCTTGCGGGCGCGTGCTGCGTCAGTTGTGGTATCAGAGCCTGATTCTTGTCTGTAAATTTCAGGCGAGGGAGGCATAAGAGGTAAGGAGTACTCTAATACACAACGTCAGTTGTGGTATCAGAGAACA
Organism: Picea sitchensis; assembly: GCA_010110895.2. Lineage (NCBI taxonomy): Eukaryota > Viridiplantae > Streptophyta > Pinopsida > Pinales > Pinaceae > Picea > Picea sitchensis. The sequence goes on along the minus strand of SNQJ01S0217053.1, from coordinate 7,452 downwards.
TAAATATTCTTTTCTTTCTGTAGAAGAGAAGGGAAGATTTCACCATGCCGCCAAGGAGATATAGACAGTCACCCAATCCAGAGGATAGGGAGTTGCCGAGGAGAAGAGGTAGGTAGGTAACAGATCCAGTCATGGAGATACAGATGCGTGATCTGCGAGCTAGACTTGAATACATGGAGACAACACAAAGGCGCACATCCAGTGCAGGGGATATTAGTGATTCCGAGAGCGAAGTTGAGGCTGAACGAGAAGAGGAAGTTGCAGCCAAAGATGCATTAAACGAGCGTTTGATCAGAGCTATTGCCAGGATGGGTGCAAGAGTGAAAATGGACATTCCAGTTTATGAGGGTAACTTGGATGCCGAGGAGCTTCTAGATTGGATTAGAGCTCTAGACACATACTTCAACTATGAATATGTAGAAGAAGACAAGAAAGTCAAGCATGTTGTCACAAGACTGAAGGGACATGCAACATTGTGGTGGGATGAGCTACAAGCTGATAGATGTTGCAAGGGAAAGCAGAAGATTAAGAGTTGGGACAGGATGATCGCAAAGATGAAGGAGAAATTCATCCCCAGGGATTATCAAATTACTCTATTCAGGAGAATGCAGAACCTAAGACAGAAGCTGATTACAGTGAAAAAATACACTAAGGAATTCTACAAACTGAACATCAGGGCAGGTCATCGGGAGAGAGATGATGAAAAAGTTGCCAGATATATGAATGGCCTGAGATATGATATCCAGGATGAGATGAGCATGGTAACCATACGAACGGTGGAAGATGCTTATCATATGGCTCTGAAAGTAGAGGAGAAGCTGAGCTAAAAGCATAGTCAAAGGGGCTGAGGCAGAAGTCAGCCCAGAGGCAAATCAGTTGCCCAGGATAAATTCCAGAAGCTCAAAGAGGAATGGAAGAAACTTCAGGCTTGAATTGAGAGAGGTGTAACCTCATAGCGAGGGAAACAATATGTTGAACAGCGAGGGAAACATACTGAGCATAGAGGAGATTATGCTGACAACAACACTTTTCCTCGTACTAGAGGTAGAGGAAGAGAAAGAGGTGGAGTCATCACATGTTTCACGTGTGGAAAGAATGGGCACAAGTCTTATAAGTGTCCAGACAAAAAGAAGGACATTGGAGAAGCTCACATCACCAAAGAAAAGAGGCGGGATGTTGAGGCAGAAGACGATGAAGGCGGAAGATCGCTGATGATGCGAAAAGTCCTTTTGACACCTGAGAAGGAGGTGGAAAGTTCAGTCCAAAGGACCAGACTTTTCAGGACTGCTTGAAAGACCAAGGATAGGGTATGCAAGGTCATCGTAGATAGTGGTAGCATAGATAATCTCATTTCTACAGAGATGGTAGAGAAGCTGGAGCTAGAGACAAATGATCATCCAAGCCCATACAGAGTTTCGTGGCTACAAAAAGGACACCAGGTAACTGTCACTAAACAATGTTTAGTTGAATTCAAGATAGGTGGATATAATGATAAGATCTTATGTGATGTCATTCCTATGGATGTTTGTCATCTATTGTTGGGTAGACCATGGAAATATGATAGGAATGTGATTCATGATGGGAGAATGAACACATACACCCTGGATAAGAATGGGAGGACACACATGTTACTTTCGATAAAGGATAAGGAGGTGAATCCAGAAGTAAGCAACACAGTACTTCTCATGAGTGGGAAAGAACTTCTTACAGAGGTTAAGAAGAAGGAGGATCCACAATTCTTTGTGGTCAGAAAGCCGAGGATTGTTCTGACTAGCACGAGAGTGGATGATTTACCAGAAGAAATTCAGGAACTGCTGGAAGATTTCGTTGATATAGTAGTGGACGAATTACCTCGTTCGTTGCCACCGATAAGAAGTGTGAGTAATCATATTGATCTCATACCAGGAGCCAGTTTTCCAAATAAATCCACGTACAGATTGATGCCATAAGAGAATGAGGAGGTTAAGAGGCAAGTCTAGGAGTTATTGGATAAAGGTTTGGTTAGGGAGAGCCAACACATCAAGCGAGCCAGTGCGGAAGCGGAAGACAGCTGGACAAGCCAACACAAATTTTGAAGAATCACCTTGGAAGTTGTTGCGCAAATCTTAAATGAGCCATTAAGATGAAGGAGCACTTGTATAATGCAATGGACCTTGAGCGGATTGATCTCATCCTTAGTAGGTACAAATCATTTAAGACAGTTAATGTAAAGTAGATAGAATTTAATTCTAGACTAGACAGTTGTAGAGCGCAAGAGGGAAACAGGATATAGACACCCTCATTGTGTATTGTATCATTAGTTAGAAGCATTGGAGCAAGAGCATGCAGAGAGCTATGTAAGAACACCCATGTATAGATATTTGGATTAATAGAAGAGTTTGATTCAAATTCATGGTTTTGTCTCTGTTCTCTGTGTATTGATGCTTAATGGTGTGCTCATGAATGTTTGCTTCCAGTTATACATTTTCTTTTATATGTTGTGTATATGATTTCATGTTTGAGTTTGAAATCTGAAGGGAAGAAGGAATGAGTTTCAATTGTTTCTCTATCCGAGTTAGAATTCCTGCAAGGAGTGCAGTTGAAGTGTCCGCAAGGAGTGCGTCGACAAGAATTCAGGGTTGCGTCTATGAAGCTCAGATAGTTTTACTTTTGTTCTCATTTACTCAAAGGATAGTTGGGCACAAGATCCATGCAAGGAGTGCACAGGCTAAACAAAGTTTCAGGGTTGCGATCCTGAGAGAAGAGTTTGAAGGACTGTTGCTGCAGGTGTGCGCAGAGTCGAAAAGATTCAACACTTGGAAGTTGTTGAATGTCTGCCACAAGGAGTGCGTGCAAGGTTCTCTGAAGGATTCAGAGTTGGTAAAGCTCAGGAGGTATAGGACCTTAGAGTAATCATCAAAGAGAAGAACAGGGAATTTGTGCTGTGGAGCGTTCAAGCAAGCATCGCAAGTTTGCATGCAGGTGGACGAGTTCCGTGGAGAAGTACTTGGTTCATTTCGCAAAATTCTTCAGGAGAAACAGACGGTCGGTATTCTCCGAGGATAATTCGCGATAATCCGTGGGCCGTTAGATCTTGCGGAGGTGGAAGGGAGATAAGGCGTCATATTCTCTAGAGGTTTAAAGCTCAGGAGGGGCAGAGCCGTGGATCCGAGCCACAAGGGTCGTCGGATTCACACGTGGTTTCGTGTATCGGGGTTTCGTGGATCGAAACTCCGAAATATTGCAACGGGAATCGCGATATTGCGATACACGATATCCCGACGGGTATGAGAATAGTGTGGGGCCACATCGGAGTCGGTGAGTGGACAGGTGGCACACCACATCGGGGTTTTATGGCAAGAAGTCCTGAAGCAAATGCATTAGGATTCGCGATCTTGCGNGGTTTAAAGCTCAGGAGGGGCAGAGCCGTGGATCCGAGCCACAAGGGTCGTCGGATTCACACGTGGTTTCGTGTATCGGGGTTTCGTGGATCGAAACTCCGAAATATTGCAACGGGAATCGCGATATCGCGATACACGATATCCCGACGGGTATGAGAATAGTGTGGGGCCACATCGGAGTCGGTGAGTGGACAGGTGGCACACCACATCGGGGTTTTATGGCAAGAAGGCCTGAAGAAAATGCATTAGGATTCGCGATCTTGCGAACCTCGAATTGCCGATGAGGTGAAGCGTTGAATAGTCAACTTGCGCGTGTGCCGGAGTTTCAACATATCGGGACTCAGGAGTCGAAAAACCGAGTTGCTCAACATCGCGAGTGTCGAATTCACGACAGGGGAAGTCCCGATAGAAGGGGAAAGGGTCAGCGTTGACTGGTTGTCGGGTTTCGTGGATTTGTGAAACCAAAGGTCGGCCACTAGACTCGCGAAGTCACAAAGTCCGATTCCCCGACAAGTAAAAAGAGGGTATCGTGCAGAAGAGTTCTGTGGGTGCAGATTTCTCGATAGGGAAATAGAAGAGCTATTTAAGAGTTCTTCGGGCTGTGAGAAAGAGAAGATCCTGTGAGAGGGTGTGCTTACGGGCGCGTGTTGCATTATGGTGGCCGCCTTACTTGAGTTTGGTTGCGCCTATATTTCAGGTGAAAAACATCTAGGATTCGAGAGTCATAGCCTGTGAGTTGAACTCTTCCAGTTTGGCAGTTGTGGATCTGCACCGTTTCTCTTATCAGGGAGATTATTGTTTCCCCGAGTTTCCCTTCCGGCCAACTTTCGTTCCTGAAGATGCGTCGATTCATTTCTTTCCATATTTCCCATATGATCATCCCCAGAATGAGAGTCCAACAGAAGTTCACCTCTTCATTTTCACTGTAATTCTCATTCTAGTTATTGATGGTTGCACAGATGTTTCCTCGGATCCTATTGGACTCTCGAAAGATACCTGTTGCCCAGTCCTAGATCTCTGTTGTGTATTTTCATTCATCGAGGAGATGATTCATTGTTTCTTCCTTATATTTACAGAGGTGGCATCATGATGGGCTAATAAATCCCCTTTTCCTTAGGTTTTCCCAAGTTAGGATTTGGTTGTGAAGTACTAACCATTTGAAAATTTTAATTTTTGGCCATTGGGGATGTTCCGAAGCTTATCCCATTGTTGTGTTGGATATTCTTGGTCCTGGTTCACGATGTAATGTCAGACTTATTTTAAGTTGAATTCCACACCATATTTTTGTCCCCATCTCAGTTGGTCCTCTTCAATTCCCCAGTTACTCCTCCACCTCTTTCACGCTTGTTGCGGTCTATTCTCTATATTGTGAACTGAGATTGTCCCAGATTCTCCATCTGTTGCGATATGTTTCCTATTTCCAGTAATGGTAGACTCTGGTTTTTCCTTGCGTGGTCATTTCCTATTGGAGTTCCTCCCTATCCGAATTTTCCATTATGGGTTCCAGTTACCAAGCATCCTCCCAGAATCTGGTGTTTTTTTCATTCCTCACTTCCCAAAAGATGTGTGTCTGGATCCAGGTTTTGTTGCGCCAAGCTAGATTCCAGATGGTTGATCCCTCCCTAGTGCCCCTGAAGTGGATTCGGTCCTGGTCATTTATGTCTGGGGCATACTTGGCCTTCCATAGGTTTACCCACAGTGTAGAAGTTTCTTTTACCCATCACCACCAGAGTTTCACCCCGTATGCATCGTTGGTTACTTGTGGGTCTTGTAGCCCCAGGCCACCTTTGCTTTTTGGTTTGCAGACCTTCTCCCAGGCCACGAGGGTCCATTTGTTCTTTGTTTCCGCTCCGTTCCATAGGAAGTCCCTTTGGATGGTTGTTATTTTTTGTAGTATTCCTTTGGGGGCTGGAAATATGGACATCATATAGGTTGGAATTGCTTGCAAAACCGACTTGGTCAATGTGAGTCTTCCCGCTAGATTGAGGGATCTGTACGTCTAGTTTTTCACCCTCTCCTGTAAATTGTTGATCACTCCCTCCCATGTTGACATTTTGTATGCTCTATTTGTCAGGGGAATGCCCAAGTACTTGGTTGGGAGTGTTTTGCGTTCAAAAACCAAAATATTGGCCATGTTTCTTTGGATTGCTGGTTTGGTGTTGAAGAAGTAGATCATATATTTGGAGTGGTTGATCTCGGCCCTCGAGGCTTCCCCAAACTCTTCTAAGATTCTTTTATAGGCTTTTTCTTCCTTGAATGTGGGTGTGCCATGGAGTAAGGTGTCGTCTATGAACTGTTGGTGTGTGGAAGTAGGGAAGTTTTCGAAGGGTTTGATGCTTGCTATTTCTCCTGCTGTTGTTGCGCTTTTTATTCTTCGACTGAGAACTTCCATCATCATAATGAAAAGGAAGGTGGAAATCGGGTCTCCTTGTCGGATTCCTCTCGTAGTCCAGAAAGGTTTAACTGGGGCTCCATTTATTAGGGTGAGTAATTTGTCGTAGACACTAGGTTGACAATCTAGCTGATCCGGTGTTGGGTGAAACCAAAGGCTTCCAGAGTCTTGACCAGGTAGTGCCAACTAATTTTTTCATAAGATTTTTCTAGGTCCAATTGTATTATGATTCCCCCTCTCCTCTGAATTTTTAGGGTGTGGATTAGTTCGTGTCCATGGATGATGTTGTCCATGATTTGTCTTCCTTACACGAAACCCGCATGTTCTTGTGAAATCAGTGTGGGTAGGAGGGGTTTCAATCTATTGGCTATGACTTTGGATATTATCTTGTAAACCACATTGCATAGAGCTATGGGTCTGTATCGGTCAGGGGTCCTGGCTTCATTTTCTTTGGGGATTAGAGTAATCATTGTAGCATTTAGCGCTTTGAGAATGGAGGCTTTCCTTCTGGAGTCCTCCACTACCCTATAAATTTCATGTTTGATCACTTCCCAATAGGCTTTGAAAAATTCAGTACTACATATGGGCGGATTATTCCACGAAAATTTTCCACGTTTCCATTATTTTCATCTTTTTTTTTAAATAGGGCGGGATTTTTGTCGATATTGCCATGACAGTTCGTCGCAATATCCACAAATAGGTTATTTTAACTTGGTTGAGATTTTCGTCACTATTTCCGTGAACTTTCGTGGCAATAACAACGAAACTTTTTCCTATCTCATTGGTCGGTGTTAATGGCTAGTTGACTATTTGATCTATATATACCCGACTTTAAGAGACTTTGTGACACAATTGCTATACTTGTGGCACTATTCTTGGCTTTTGTTTGAGATGTTTATTTTTTCCATCACCCATCGATTTAACAAATCAATTCTCGATCTACATAGCTCAGATTTTGAACTTGCAAGGTTAGTATGCTTTTTTTTATTGATGTACTCATTTAACTTGTTAATTTTTGTTCAAATGTCCAAATTTCATGTAGCTTGTTTTTTCCTTAATAATATATTATATGTGTAGTATCATATTTCATGTCTTTGGTTTTTGGATCTAGTTAGTATATTATGTGGAAAAGGGTATGTGGATTCCATAATATTCTAGGTTTATGGAATCCACATACCCTTTTCCCTTCAATTGTAGCTAGAATGTCTCTCTCTTTTCATTGATAAAGATATGGAAGTGCTCTTGAAACTCAACCCTGATCGATGAAATTATAGTAATTGATTGTCATTTTCTTCTCTCTTTTATTTTTAAGAACTAACAAAAAAACACCAACAAAGCTTGATTGAAGCTTTGATACCACTTGTTACATCCCTAGTACCCAAATGGGATCACACTTGCATAAATTGAAAATAATATAACAGTGACAATAATGGTTGGGATACTTGCACACCTAATGGTTGGTTAGCACTTACTTAATCAATTAAATGAAGGAAGAAATCTCCATGAATAAAATCTTGAAGTTGATTATTGTATTGATAAATGATAAGTTATGGTATATATAATATAGGGAGGAAACTCATGTTTATAACGATAAGATACATAAACACTAACCCTAAACTTATGTTAGGTATATATGTCATTATTATATAAAGGAAACATTTTTACATATATGACCTTATT